>PVIH01017395.1:0-41995 GCA_004025045.1 Sigmodon hispidus | reverse complement strand
ACACACACACACACACACACGCAACTGGTATTTGGAAAACTGATTTTTTTAATCCCACTGCTTTGCTTTGGAAATGCACTCACTGATGGATGTGATTTTGACGTTTTCCTTTCCTGCATGTGCCACTTTTTCTCTCTGTGAACACTATTAAGTAGGAACAATGAGAACAGACATTTACATTTGTCTTGTTCTTCACTGTAAAGAAAATGCTCTCAGTTTTTCCTCATTAGTATAACATTGGCTATAGGTTTGTCATATACCACTCCTTTCTTATTTGTGTGTGCGGCATATGTGTAAATGTGTGTATGTGAGGGTGTGCTCACAGGCATGTGGAGCTGATGACATCAGGTATCTTCCTTGATGCTCTCCGCCTCCCTTTTTGAGACAGGGTCTTACTGAACCTGGAGTTTGACATTTTGGGCTAGACTGGTTTATCAGTGAACCCTTGGGTCCTCCTGTCTGCCTGAACCTCTTCTCCACAATGCTGCAGGTACAGATGCTTGCTGCCATACTCAGGTTTTTTTTTGTTTTTTCTTCTCAAGGCAGGGTTTCTTTGTGTATCTCTGGCTGCCTTGGACCAGGCTGGCCTCGAACTCAGTGGTCCACCAGCCACTGCCTCCCAAGTGATAGAATCAAAAGTGTGCACCACCACTGACCGGCTTTTGTTATTCTTTTTAGTTTTGATTTTGATTTCATTAGCATTGGTATTTTACCTGCCTGTATGTCTGTCTGCATTAGGGTATGGGATCGCCTGGAACTGGAGTCATAAACAGATGGGTGCTGGGAATTGAACTTGGGTCCATTAGAAGAATAGCCAGTGCTCTTAACCACTAAGCCATCTCTCCAGCCCCTTGTTTCTTTTCTTTCTTTCTTTTTTGTAAAGATTTATTTATTTATTTATTATGTATGCAGTATACCAAAGAAGAAACCAGATGTCATCATAAATGGTTGTGAACCACCATGTGGTTGCTGGGAATTGAACTCAGGACCTCTGGAAGAACAGTCAGTGCTCTTAACCTCTGAGCTATCTCTCCAGCCCCTTGTTTCTTTTCTTAATGTGGGAGCTGGCTCTTTAAATTCAGCTTCTTATGTTTGTGTGACAAATACCCACTGAGCCATCTTCACAGGCCCTAGTTACAGGCTTTATGTTGAGAGATGTTTCTTCTCTTCCTCGTTTTCTTAAGGATTTGACCATCAAGGTGCACTGAACTTTGTTGAAAGCCTTTTGTGCGTCTATCACGTGATATGATCATGTGATTTCTGTCCTTAAGTCTGCATATGTATTGTATTATAGTTAATAATTTGTGTGTGTTGAACCAGCATTGCATCCTTGGGGTAGAACTGGCTTGGTGATGGTGTCTGATTTGGTATACAGGCATTTTGTTGGAAATTCTTGTGTCTGGGTTCCTCAGAGAAAGTGGTCTATTTTCTGAGGATGAGTCTGGCAGTGTGCCTTCCTTTTCTGTTCGGAACAGTTTGAAGCATTCGGAGGGTGGCCCTTTCCTTAGATATTTGATAGACTAAAGCACTGAGTCTGTCCTCTTATTACCGCTCCAGCCTGGTGGCTTATGCTGTTCATGTCTTCTTGATTTACTTTTGTTAGGTCAGATGTGTCTAGTTAGCCATTTCTTTTAGGTTTTCCAACTTTTTTGAATGTGAGTTTCAAAGTATTCTCTAATTATCCTCTAGATGTCCACTGGAGTCTTTTTAATGCTCCTGCCCCCTTGATCTCGTTCAGTTCGTTCATTTGAGCCTTCTTGGGCTTAGTTTGGCTAGAGCTTGTCAGTCTTCTTTATTTTGTCTGAGAATTAACTGTTCAATTGATTCTGCGTGTTATTTTTTGGGTCTCTGTTTCTGTCCTGATCTTTATTATTTGTTGCTGTCTGCCTTCTGCTTTTAGGTTTGTTGTGTCCCCCCCCCTTTCAAAAACCCTGAGTATCATTAGGTTATGTATTTGAGATTTCTCTGATTTTTTTTTTTCTTTTTTTAAGCATAAGATGTGCAGCTACCTCATGCAGATGCCCCAGGTAGCAGGGCTGCTTACCCCAATCTGTATGGCCCTGCCAGTAGCATGGCCCTCAGACACCAAAATGGTATCCTGGGCATATGCATAGTCTTCAGGGGTAACAGGAACCACTGATGTTGACACAGACCCAGCTGTGGTCGGACTATGGACCCAGACATGGCCCTGAGCAGCCTCCTGAGTCCGGATGTCACCATGCTGTTGGGTGGAAGCACAGGTGATGCAGGGTGGCCCTCGGATAGCAACATGGCCCAGGTGGAGGCCCAGGCCCCTGGCTCCCACCAATCCTCCATGGTAACAGGTGTCTTGGATGTCAGCACAGACCATAGGGCCACATTGTTCTGATCTTTAATGTAAGTATTCATGGCTACAGACTGCCATAAGTATTTTTTGGAGTTCTGGTAAATTGTGCTTTTATTTTCATCTGATTCTAGGAATTTTTAAACATCATCTGGATTTCCTGTATCCCACTGGCGGGTTATACAAGAGCATATTGTGCAGTTGAGTAGTTTTTGTAGTTTCTCTTGCTACTGCTTCTGGTTTCTCCCATTATGATATGAAAAGATAAATACTTTTGCCTTTTCTAAGACTTTCTGTGGTCTAGATTGTGGTTCATTTTAGGGAAGCACAGACAGACAGCTGAGATTGTATTTCTCTTCTGTTGGACGAGCTATTTTGTACATCTGTGAAATCCATTTGTTCTGTAGTCTAGTTTAGCTAGAGTTTATTGGTTGATTTTTTAATTTGGATGCCCTTCTAATTGGGGCACTGAAGTCACCCTCTATTATTGTATCAGGACTTCTAGGACCTTTTATGCCCCAATAGGGTTTTTGTTTTGTTTTGTTTGTTTTTAAGGTGGGAGCCCTGGTATTTAGTGCATATGTACACACTTCTACATATTCCTATTCATTTAGTTATTTTAACAGGGTTTTAGGTATCCCAGGGTGATCTAGAAACCTGTTCTGATCCTCCTGCCCCTACCTCCCCAGCACTTACATACCATGCAACCATGGACCAAATCTGCAACCATGGACCAAATCCAGGGCTTTGAAAACTGTTTTTCAGTGTTACGTGTAGAGTGTTCTGCTTGCCTTGTATGTATGTACACAAGGTCTGCAGGTTCCTTGTACTCTTGGTAGTGTGTCTGTCAGTCTCCAGAGTCATCCTCAGTTGGTGGAATCTGCACTCAAGTGGGGTTGGTCCTTGGCAGAGCCCCCGCTGCCTGCACATTTTAGCTTGTCTGCCGCCATCCAGCCTTCCTGCTCTCCACACTGAGTCCTAGGCTTGTGGCAGGTTAAATCCAGGCTCGGGTTGTGGTTGTTCCCTGTTCCCTGGTCTAGGTCCCCAGGCTAACTCAGCATTAATCACTAAATTCCCTCTTGAGATGGCATCTCACTCACTCTGCCCTCTACTCATGTAGGCTATGTTGTAAAGTGAGAAAGTGGGTTTTCTCTCCACGGCTGCCCTGTTTCCCCAAAGCCTGCATCTGGATTTGAGGCTTGTGGGCGAAGCCTGTGGGCAAACAGTTTTCTGGGTGAGCTTCTGTTTCCTGCTGGAGTGGCACTGTTCTTCATACTTCTGCTGTCTGGAGAGCCCCTAAGGTCTCTATTGGAAGTCGGAAGTCTTCTTCTTACAACTCATTTCTTCTTAACCAGGTACATGGAGGCAGCTTTTTTTTAAAAAAAAAATTATTTTTATTTTTCTGTGTAAGTGTGTTTTACTGTCATGTATTATTTAAGTGTGCCTCATTTCCACAGAGGTCAGAAGAGGGCATTATCAGATTTTCTGGAGCTAGAGTTATAGTTGGCTATAAGCCTCCTTATGGGTGCTAGGAACTGAATCTAGGTCTTCTGCAAGAGCACCACGCGCTTTTAACTAAGCTATCTTGCTAGCTATTTTTAGTTTGTTTGTTGTTTTTTTTTTAAAACTTTATTTATTTATTTGCCTTGGTATTTTGCCTGGAACTGGAACTACAGATAGTTGTTAGCTGCCATGTGGGTGCTGGGAATCGAACCCGGGTCCTCTGGAAGAGCAGACAGTGCTCTTAACTGCTGAGCCATCTCTCCAGCCCTATTTTTAGTTTTTAATCTCTTTGTGTATCCGTATATGTTGGTATGTGCTATAATACTTCTATGGACAACATAGGTATCATTAACCTTCAACCTCATTGGTGACAAGTCCCCATGTGTGTGTGTCTGTGTGTCTGTATGTGTGTGTCTGTGTGTGTGTGTGTTCCTGCCTGTCCTGGAACTCACTTTATGAACTAGGCTGATTTTGAACTTTATAGATCTACCTGCCTCTGCCTTCCAAGTGCTGCGATTTAAGGCATGCACCACCATGCCTAGAGAGACAGGGTATCTTGATCACTCCTTTGTACCCTGGATCTCGCCAGCTTCTGAGATGTTTCCCATCTTCCTTCCTGTCCTGTTGTAGGAGCAGTGATGTTAAAGACATATTACCATGACCTGCTTTAGGTGGGTCTGGGGATTTGAGCTTGGTCTAACCTGAGTCATCTCCCCTAATTTGTTGTCTTGGAAGGCATTGATGGCCTTTTTTTTTTTTTTTTTTTTTTAAACTTTTTTTATTTATTTGCCTTGATGTTTGCCTGGAACTGGAACTACAGACAGTTGTTAGCTGCCATGTGGGTGCTGGGAATCGAACCTGGATCCTCTGGAAGAGCAGACGGTGCTCTTAACCGCTGAGCCATCTCTCCAGCCCCCCATTGATGGCCTTTTTAATAGTTATTGTGAGATTACATGACTTTTCTCTGCCTCTAAACCCTTTGTCCAGTGGTTCTACCATCTGTGGCTAATGCTGCCCAGAAAATTATTTTAAGTTAAAGTTCAAATAAAACATTTTCTAAATAATATCTGTATTTCAGAAGAAAAGTTTATATCTAATTAGCAGAACTCAGTGTTGCTTCTTCTTGGCTTTACTTTTAAAATCGGCCCTGAGGAAGCTCTAGATTTTATACTTCAGAAAATAAGATCAGTGGATTCCTAAACAGTTGTTTTCTGGAGTTCACTAACAAAATTAATGATGCTCCCTTTCTTTTCTTTTAAAAGTTAAGTAAAACTGTACCTAAATTTGCCACTTAGGAACTCTGCAGTAAAACACTGATCTATTGACCATCAATAAAATAATTTATGCTAATGACAGTAAACCCAGAAAAACTATGTGTATATACTTTGCCTTCCTCCCTCTGAATGCCATGCTGTCATCTGCAGCTCATTTTTAGCTTGGTTATTATAATTGGGATCTGGCAGTCCTGGGGTGTTGTAAACATGGTACTTTCCCCGAGTAGAGAAGTGTTTACACAAACGTTCCTTAAATACTTTAGTTCCTGGAACTTAAGGAATGGCAGTTGATAAACCACCTCCTTTACTTAGTCTCTTAGAGAAATATGTACTTTGTATTTTAAAATATTACACAGGTATTTTTCCAGGTGTCAAGAGCCCCACCTATAATCCTCTCACTTAGGAGACTAAGGCCTGAGTCTTAGTTTATAGTCTTTGTATATAGCAAGTCTTTGTTTCAAAAGCCAAAAAATAAGTTTTATTTTCATGGGTTTTTTTAAAATTCATGAAAAGCAAAGTTCCAGAAAACTTTGTTATTTGTCTGTATGTGTCACATAAAAAAATTTACATTTGTATTGACTTTAATCCCATGCGCATCTAATAAAGAAGCCATTTTAAAGATTTATATTATTTTTTGTGTATGAGTGTTTTAACTGTATGTATGCTTATGTGTCTGTGCACTACTTGGAGACCGGAAAACAGTGTTTGATCCCCTGGAAGTGAGTTTTAGACAGACCATTCACTGTTTGCCACCATGTGGGTGCTGGGAATTGAACCCCAGAGCCAGTGCTTAATCATTGAGCCATTTCTGTAGCTCTGGAAGTCATATTTTGTTGCTGGTAGTGGTTTTTGTTTGTTTGTTTGTTTTTTGTGTTTTTTCCCCAATAAGAATAATGCTTTCAGTGAAGAGAAATTAATTTTTTTTTTCTTTTGACATAGAAATTCTTTAGAATTTTCTTCTCATCTAACTTAATTTCAGAATATATTTTCCCAGCCTTTATGGCCGGCTAGTAGCCTTGAAGGGACTTTGAAACAAAGAGTGCTTTGAGGCACGCAGCTGTCTTAATATTGTTAGGAGAGACTGCTTGTCTTTATTTTCTGTTTTGGAGAGTTACTACTATTATTCTCACCATAGATTTCCACTTGAACGGCTGCTCCCCCTGCTTTGCCTCTGAGTGCTTAGATCACAGATGTGCACACCAAGCATAGATCACACTGTGCTGGTGATCCCATGCAGACACGCTAAGCAGCTATAGCCTTAGAACTGTGTGTGTATGCTTGACTTGTTTATTTAACTGTATGTAACATCCTCAGGGCTTGTCCATGTCATATACTATGTATAATTTCTTCTTTGAGTCTGAAGAACAGCCGTTGTGATTGTACGTTTATGCCACGCTTACCCACTCACCTGTGTTTCTTCCTCCTCTTGCTTGTTATGAATGATGCTGCTGTGAATACAGGAGCTCAAATAGTTTTTTGAGGCTATTGAGGAAGGTATTGCTTCCTAGACTTCCTTTTTAGTTAGTTTGTCATTTGTATATAGGAAAGCTACTGATTTATGTATGTTGATTTTGTATCCTGCTACTTTGCTGAAAGTGTTTATCATCTGTAGAAGTTCTTGGTAGAGTTTTTAGGGTACTATGCTGCACTGGTCCAAATATTTGTGTCCCCCCCCCCAGAAGTCATATGTTGAAATTGACTCAGAAGATATTAGAAGGTAGTGGTCTACTAGAAGATGTATTGCCTCAGGTGAGTGGAATTAGTATCTGTGTGAAGTGCCCTAGGCTAGCCCTTTTTTGAGATCACAACTAGAAGTTGCAATTTTTTAAAACAGAGTTCAGTACTGAGCAGGCAGCTGGCTCCAGGATGGACAGATGGACATCAGTTCATTCTTGTTGGGTGTGAGCTATCTCATGTGTAGAATTTATTAAATCAAACTGAAAGGAATAAGACATACATTGTCTGGCATCTGCTGCGGAAAGCCATAGTTGAAGGTATGAGCATGGTGAACTTTGTTCAGGAGTAACAGTTACGGAAGAGAAGGGGGAATCTGTTTGTGCTTCTGTAACAATATTGTAGATAGCATAATCTACAAAGAACAGTAATGTCTCAGTCCAGAAGCTGGAAGGTATGGCACAAACAGATTTGGTGTCTAGTTAAAGTTAGGATTTCTCTCTCCAGGATGGCTCCGTTTGACTTTGTTCTCCAGTGAAGGCAACACCGTCACGTGAGTGGAAGGGATGGAGAACAGAGAACGGCCACAAAACCCTGCAGTTTAATCACTTTTCCTAAAGACCCACTTCTCTTCTTTTTCTGTATCATCCCCCCCTCCTTTTGACAAGGGCTTATTGTGTACCTCTGGCTTGCTTAGACCTCACTATGTAGACCGAGCTGGCCTTGAACTCACCTGCCTCTAACTTCCTTAGTGAGTTAGAGGAACACACTACCACGCCCAGCATGGCCCCTCTTCTTGCTACCATTACGGTGGAGATTAAGTTCACCGTGAATACAGCAGAGAGGACATACAGTCAAGCCAGAGCACAATTAGGTCGGAAAAAAATCAAGCTGCCCTGAAGTCGAAATTGAAATCTCAGCATCCCCAGATCTTTACAGGATGAGTTAAGGGCATCTAGGGCCTTCATATTCCATGAGGTAGCTTGGAAATGGAGTATGTCTCTGCCTGCAGGCCAGGAGTCAAGTCTTTAACGGGGCTGATCCCAGGAGATGACCTAACAACAGTAGCAGAGATCCTTAGTTCTCTCTCTCTCACTGCTGGCTGCTGGCTGAGGAGAGCAGCCTGGAGCACAGCATTAATTACAGGATCCTTTAGATTAGCATTTGAGATCAGTTCTTTTGCTGCTGCCATATACTATCATGACTCTGGATTTTGCCTTTTAAAATCTGTCAGGTGGGACTTAATGTTTAGATTGACAGTTATAAAGTTTGAATAAGGTATGAGTGTTTGAACATGTGTGCACATTGTCCTATAAAGCTAGATGTGATGGCCTATACCTTTAATCCGAGTACCCAGGAGGCAAAGGCAGGCATATATCTCTGTGAGTCTGAGACCAGCCTCGTTTATGAAGCAAGTTCCAGGACAGCCATAGCTGAGATCCTATCATAAAGAAACAAGACAAAGTGTTCTGTGAATGTTTATATTAAAAGCATACATTTTAAATATATATATTCTTTTGTCAAAGGAGTATTAGATGAAAAATAATTTTCTATAGGAACATTTTTCATATCCTGCATTCCTACAGTACAAGATGTGTTAATAGTAACATGAAGCCAGATGGTAGTGTCACACACCTTTAATCTCAGCCAGTACTCAGGTGGTAGAGGCAAATGAACCTCTGAGTTGTAGGCCAGCCTGGTCTTCAGAGTAAGTTTTAGATCAGGCTCTGAAGCTACAAAGAGAACCTTGTTTTGAAGGGGGGGGCGGGAATAGTCATCTAAAGAATAATAATAAAATATAGTAAGATAAACAAATCAAATATGACAACGAAAGAGTCAGAGGCAGCCTCTACTCATTGCTGGAAGTCCCACAACCATAGGTGTGTGTGGGGACCTAGCTTAGACCCGTGCAGGGTCAGTCTCTGTGAGCCCCCATGAGACCTACTTTGTTGATTCTGTGGCCCATGTTCTCCTGGTGTCCTCTATAGAAAAAAATTTTAGTAGAAATAATGTCTTTTGAAGACAAAAGAAGACTAAGTGCTCAGGATACTAGGTGGAGAGCCAAGAAGCATATTGTTATGGAAGTCCTGGCAAGAGGCAGGCAGAGCCTGTGAGATGCATAGAGGCTTTGTGTCTGCCTGGCTCTCTGCCACCTTCTATAGCTTCTTAACTGTAGCTATCTCTGATTTTGGCAGATAACACGTGACTGCTGTGTTAATAATTTAAAAGGATCCTTTGTGTTTTGTATTTCAGCTACCCAGGTCTGTTCACAGGTTTTATTTGTCATTTTCTTTTATTTATTGTGTAAGTGAAGGTTCCCGGAAAGAACATTACCTTCCTCCAAACCTTCCACAAGCCTGTTCTGATGAGAACGTCAGTGACTGGAGAGCTTGTGTGATGTTGCAGGTTCATAACCTATGAACACTTTATCTTGGGCTTCCTAAATAGCTACCCCTTGCCCATCTCTGTGTCTGGCTTAACATCCTATGTCTAATGAGTTAAATGTTTGGAATGTATCAACTGATCACTAATGTTCATCATTCAGAAGGCTAAGAATGTCATCTGCTAGCATTTAGGCCGATAGCAGTAAGCCGCCTCTCTTAACGTTCCACCAGTATATGTGAAAAGTGCATTTGATTTGAGATTTTCTTCTGTTACTGTGAGGACTTCATGACAATGTTACCACATTGAAATATGGAGTCTGGAGTAACTCTGATCTGTGTCTCCCGATCATGGCACTCATATTTGAGTTCAGAGCTGTGTTTTGACAGTTAAGTATTCATCCTAGGAAGTGCACAGCCCTCCAGAAGTACAATGAAGAAAATGTCTCTGCATTCACTTTCACCAGGTTTAGTTGTACTCCATTTG
This sequence comes from Sigmodon hispidus, assembly GCA_004025045.1. NCBI lineage: Eukaryota > Metazoa > Chordata > Mammalia > Rodentia > Cricetidae > Sigmodon > Sigmodon hispidus. The sequence continues at coordinate 32,353 of PVIH01017395.1, read as the reverse complement.
GGACAGAGGGTAGAGCAGAAATGCAAGCTTTGTTCATTGGAGCAGTAAGGCGGGGCGGGGAGGCAGCCTGGGACAGCTCATTCCAGCCCTAGACCCTGATGTCCTAGTTTTCTTTCCAGTTGCTGTATATATAAAACACCCCTATAGAGCCCACTGCTTCAGGTTACAGTCCATCCCATCTCAGTTCCTTCCTACCTCTATTAATTGAGTCATGAAAGCCCCCCTCCCCCCGCCCCACCAGGTATGCCCACAGACCAGCCTAAGCTAGACTGGTCCTTATGCCAGTGATTCTAGATTGTGTCACAGCAAAGCTGACCACCCCACCTGCCAGGGGAGCATTAACTTAGACTCTGCATGATAGAAACAGGTAGATCTACAGCAGGAAGGGCGTGAGCTGTGCTAATTCTATAAAATCCTTAGGCTAGTTCAGCACAGTGTAAGATACTGCTATGTAGAGGTTAGCTTCTCCAGGGCTGCCTACAGGGAACACCAGGGCTCTCCTGGGAAACTTACCAACTGCAGAGTTACAGTGTATTGATAGCTGCTTATTGAGTTTATTTAAATTGTTTATATAGTGCTAATATATTAATGCATTTATATATATTTACTATTTTTATATTATGTATTAGTACTTTCATTAATAAAAATATATTCCTGTGATTGGGGAGGAAGGTTACCTATACTAAAGGAAGTTACTTTAAAGCTATTTTTAGAAAACAAGTTCTTTGGAGGAAAAGCAGAAAATGAGGTAAGAGTTGTAGAAATCATGCTATACAAAGAATGACTGGGCACTAGAGAGATGGCTCAGGGGTTAAGAGCACTGACTGTTCTTCTGGAGGACCGGAGTTCGATTCCCAGCATCCACATGGCAGCTAACAACTGTCTGTAATTCCAAGATCTGACACCCTTACACAGTTATACATGTAGGCAAAACACCAGTTCACATAAAATAAAAATAAATATTTGAAAACAACAACAAAGAATGACTGACAGGTTTATTGTGCGTTGTCTAAGTCAAGGCTAAAGAAGCCAGGGTAACAGAAGGACAGTCTCTCTTAGATGAATGGTAGACTTTGTGGGCTAGGAAAATCTGGGAATGGGGTTTGAAACTGATTTTAAATGTATACAAGGCAAATGCTTGTAGAGAGTGGATATGATATTGGAAAGCCTTCTGAACATGGTTGAGCAGTGAGGGTGGCTGTCTCAGTGACAGGCATTGAGTTAAGGCTTCTCATAAGTACATTGTTTTTATATTGAAATTTTATTTCATTCATGTTTTACTTTTTCATGTACACATAGAAATAACTAGTCTGTCATCAGGTATTCAGTCACGTGTAGAACAGTATGTCTTTAAACATAAAATTCTTTTTCTTTTTCAGGGACATTATGATAACACACTTTGAGCCTTCCATCTCCTTTGAGGGACTGTGCAGTGAAGTTCGAGATATGTGTTCTTTTGACAATGAGCAGCCATTCACCATGAAATGGATAGATGAGGAAGGTGAGTGATTGGGGAAAGAGATGCTGCCCATGTGAGCATTTGCTTTAGGATAAAATAAGAGTCTGAAGAAATTCAAGAGGGAAGAATAAAGCAGAAATTTAATGCCATGCTTGAGTACTTAGATTAAGATAAAATATTTAAACCAAAGTACAAAATCTCTGCCTTTCACTCTTCAAAATGAAGTAAGGCAAATGTTTTATTAGTGTAACATTTTAACTTAATTTTTAGTATAAGTGTTTTATATTTTAATACAACAGTTTACCTGTTCTTAACTGCATATACCTTAAAGAAAATGCTGTAGAAGCAGTCATAGTGATCATTTTACCTCCGGATGATGTTAGTGACTTGTACTCACAAAACGTTGTAAACTGTCTGAGGATACACATTACCTGTCCTCAAACTCGAGAGGTTCATCATAGTTGGGCATGTGTGTTAGTCAGGGTGCTCTTAAGTAAGGACCAGGGCTGGTAGAATAATAGATGGGGCAGCTTCCTCAGTTCGTAGACCTTGAATTACAGCCTTTCACCATCCACTGCCTACATGCCATGTATGCCTGGTGCCCAAGGAGACAGAAGGTGTCAGGTCACTCTGAGGAATTGTGCAGAAGGTTGTGTGCTGTCCTGTGGGTACTGGGACCAAAAGCTTTTCGACAAATGCCTTTAACTGCTGAGCCACCTCTCCAGACCTTAAATCGGCTTTTCTTTTCTTAAATAAAGGCAGGTCTTGTTATGTGGCCCTGACTGACATGGAACTTTCAGCGGTCCCTTCTTTGGTCTCTTAATGAGAGCTATCAGGCCACAGTGTTAAAACATTTAAAGTGGGGCTGGAGAGATGGCTCAGCAGTTAAGGGCATTGACTGCTCTTCCAGAGGTCCTGAGTTCAATTCCCAGCACCCACATGGCAGCTCACAACTGTCTGTAGTTCCAGTTCCCAGTTCCAGGCAAACACCAAGGCAAATAAAAAAAAAAAATAATAAGTAAAATAAAATAAAGTTAAAAAAAAATTTAAAGTAACTACCACATGCTCTTCCATGGGGCAGGGAATGACAGATAATTTTTATTTACCTTATTTTATTTTAGTTCTCTGCATAGTTTTAATTTTAAACTGGCAGAATATATGATTATGAGATGCAGTATTATGTTTTTTGTGTGTTTAATGTGTGTAAGTGTTTTGATTACATGTATCTTTTTGCACTATGTGCATACAATGTCTCAAGAGGCCTGAAGCGGGTGTTGGCTCCTGTAGAACTGGAGTTACAGACAGCTGTTAGCCGATATGTGGTTACTGTGACAGGATCCAGGTCCTCTAAAGATGAGACTGTTGCTGTAACAGACCTGACCTGTGTTGGTTTGTTTGTTTTGTTTTTAAGAGTTTTAGAAGACTGGGATTTTGGACTAGAAAAGTTATGTTTGAATGTTGTAAGCAGGGTTAAATAGGTCTCCTGGTAGGATCTTGGAAGACAGTATTACTGAGAGCAATATAGATTATGTACTAGGGCATTCAGAGAAACAATATTAAAAACTGAGCTGGAGACCGTTCTTGTAATATTTTGGCAGATAATGTAGCTTATTATTTCTGCTGTAGTTGTAAGAATTTGCCTGAGGCTAAATTGAAAAGGAAAACCTTGTTGGAAGAGATTTCAAGGCAGACTGCTATGGACTCTTGTGTGGTTGGTTATTAGTGATCATTCAGGTCTATAGTGAGAAGCAGCAAATGGGCAAAAAGAAATACAAAACGACTACAGTATGAGGAGAAAACGAGGAGGGGAAATCGAATGTTGGAGTTGAGGTTTGTGCTGAGAGGTAAGCAGCCTTAAAAAGGTCTGCAGGGGAGAGGGGACCAGGGCGAGACCCTACCCAGTTAAGCTTCCGGACAGGGCCTGAGGAATGCTCTGTTCTTTTTTGTTTTTGGAAACAGGGTTTCTCTGTGTGGTCCTGGCTATTCTGGAACTCACTCTGTAGACCAGGGTGGCCTTGAACTCGTAGAGGTCCTGATCTACCTGCCTCTGCCTCCCATGTGCTGGGATTAAAGGCCTGTGCCACCACCGCCTGGCAGAGTTTTCTGCTGATAAGAAGCTATAAGGACAGTTTCTGCAAATGTGATTCAAGGAGAGGACCAGGCTCCCAAATGGGCAGCTGAACTTGGCACTGTTGTTCTTACAGTTCTGGCTTTAGAGTCATGAAAAACGTATGAGTAAAAGGTGTTGTGGATTCTTCCTCTATGCTTAAGCCACTGAGGCCTGTCATGTGACCAGGGGTGTCCCTGCTTGGAAGCCAGGAGATGCCGTTGTGTGAAGTTGTGAAAGTGAAGCCTGGGTTGTGTTGGAGACCCTGTGATGTTAGAAGTACCAGAGCCATGGCGTCTCTGCCAAGGAGAGCTGTGTACAGAGAGGGGACTCAGCCCAAGACAGAGATGTACCTTGCAGGCAACAGAGCTGGAAGGGCAGAGCCATTGACATTTATAGTTTGCCCTGCTGTTTTTTGTTTGATTATTTCCTCCCTTTTTGAATGGTAATATGTGTTCTGTGCCATTGCATGTAGAGAATAATGTAGTTTGTTGTTTTGTTTTCTAGAGGGTTACAGTTAAGAGATTGCCTTGAATCTCAGAAGAGACTTTGAACTTCAGACTTGTAAACATTGTGGAGACTGTGATAGACTATGGTGACTTTTGAAGTTGGACTAAATGCATTTTGCATTGTGATACGGCCATGAGCCATTAGGGGCCAGAAAGTGGAATGTGGATTTAAATATAATGAATATGTGACCTAAGTTTTGTGTTCTGCATCTTGTCAGGTTATTTTACGAATAGTTGGATATTTCATACGTAACAACTGTTTTTAGAGCCTAATGCTTATTTGCTTCTTTTTATAGGTTGAAAAAAAGGAGATGTATTGAAAACAATAACAGCCTAATGATTAATATCTGGATTTTACTAATCTTATAATTCCCTCAAAATCACTGCAGTGAGCAAATACTCAGAATGTATTTATGTTTCATTCTGTAAATTTAGATTTGGTGATAGAGTTAGCTTTGAAAAATAGCTTTTCTGGCCATCTTTGTTTTATAATGAATTAGAATGCTTTATGCATCAAACATGTAGTCAAAAAAGTCACATGTGACACATGAGCACTCCATTCAAGAAAAACAAAAGAGACTGAATGTATGTAGTGTCTGTGACTGACTTACTTTTCTGCTTCCTTATGGTTATACCAAAGTGCCAATACACTCTCCAAACCACCCAGAGCCTAATCCATATGACATTAGTTCGTAGTCCATTCTCTTCCGCCTATGGTTTAGGTTCCTTGATTGCCTCTCTGCTAGTCCTGAAGACTGTGAAACACTGACCAAATCATAAACTAGAGTCCAGAGAAGTACAGTGGCTACTCCTAGTCACAGGGGAGGTTCTGAGCTATAATAGTATGTTCCACTGGTCCAGGAAAGCGCATTGCTACTCTCTGCAAGTGTTTTTCCATGACTCTAACATTGCTTCTGAGTTGTGCTTCTCTTTTCTAGGTAATGGTGTTTGTAGTTCAGTAGTCTGTTTAGACTTACTTTCGTCCGTAGAGTTGAAAGTCACACATCTTCATTTTGAACATTGTAGACCTCCTATGTATCAAGTTATAACTGTTCCCACATAAATCTAGACAAGATCTCATCTACATGCTTCTGAGGTCCGAGAGGCTCTTAAGCTTACTTAAGATCCTGATGTAGGGCTGGCGAGATGGCTGAGCAGTTAGGAGTAAATACTGCTTGTGCAGAGGACCGAGTTCAGTACCCACAGGGGGCAGTTCATAACTGCCAGTGACTCCAGCCGTAGAGGACCCAACAGCCTCTGCAGGCAGCTGCATTGCAAATGCACAGACCCAGCCCCCCATATAGGTGCTCTATTAAGAATTCTTGGTGTTTAATAGAAGCTCATGCATTCTTAGTTTTATGACTTACAGGTAGAAATGGAAGAGAGGGACAGTGTTTTTTGTTTTTTTTTTCCTCAAACCAAGCAGGGCTTGGCGGGGAAATGTCCTCCTTTTAGATACTTTTTGAAAATGAAGTTTCACAAAAATGATTTTGTTCTTGACATTTCTTTGTATCCATATCTATCTAGGCATTTGAAAGAAACCATTTTGGGAGATGGCTTAGCACAGTTGAGGGTTCAGTTCCCAACACCCACATGGTAGCTCTGTAGCTCTGGTTCCAGGGCATCTGACATCCTCATACAGACATACATGCAAGCAAACACCAGTGCACATAAAATAAAAATAATAAATTATCTTTTGAAAAGAAAGAAACTGTTTGATACTTTGGATCTCCTCCATAGTTATGATGTTTTTATTTGCACTACTGTTTCTTTAGGTATATTTTTAATTTTCTTTTTTAATCATTTTTATTTTATGCACATTTGTGTTTTGCCTGCATGTATAACTGTGTGAGGGTGTCAGGTCTTGGAACTACAGACAGTTGTGAGCTGCCATGTGGGTGCTGGGAATTGAACCCTGGTCCTCTGGGAGAACAGCCAGTGCTCTTAACCACTGAGCCATCTCTCCAGCCCCTATTTCCTATTTTCTATCTTGCTTTCTCCGACAGTGTTGCCACACTTTCTTCACTTCTTTTTCTCTGTTTTCCGAATCATTCTCTCTGTTCTCAGGCCTTCACAAGCAGTCTGTGACTGCCATCTTCTGCCTCGCATTAGATGGAAAAGGCCATGTAATTCCTCTTTGTTTTGTGCTAGTTTCTGGTTTGGTTATCTGTTTCGGTGTAGCACTGCCTTACAACTTAGTGAGTTGGAAGCTTACTTTTCATGGCTCTGGGAGTGTCGGGGCTAATGTTCTGAATGTCCAGAGTAGATGGAAGGGAGTAAGGCTCCAGCAGCTGGGGTGGCCAAGACAATAGAGACATTGTTCTCTTTGAGGTAGTGTAGAAAGGAAATGACCTCACTTTTCTCTCTGATAGTAAGCTGGGTTCTCTGTAGAGCATGGTTGAAGATTAGACAGACTGGAAGAAAGTTTCATGTAACCACAGGAGTGATCACTGAAATGGCAGGGAGGATCCAGTTCAGGGCTCAACTATGCTCTAAGTGACTTGTTCATGGTGGAATGTTGTTGCCCTTCGTGACTTCCAGGAATGACTCAGCACTGGTTAGCCAAGAGAGGTGTTTCCTCGTCATCTGTGTATGTTACTAAAATTCAGCACTTACATTTAAGAGTAGCCCAAGCTGGTGTCTAGCCCTAAGTAGAGCATTTGTAACATCCTTCTCTCCAAAGGCTCGGGGAACACGTCAGAGGATGGACATCTCAGAATAGGGGTGCAAAGAATGTAAGAAATGAGGATGGAGAGGAGTACATGGAAGGCTGACTTTGGGACATGACATGGCCTTCAGGCATCATTCCAACAGACAGCACTCAGGAGGATATTAACAAAAAAGGAAGACAGGAAAGAGGAGAGGGTTATGTTGGGGTGCCTGGGAAGAAGGGAGGGAAGAATTGGCCCCTCCTTGGGGGAAAGGGAAGTAGGGTTAGAGTGCACATGATCAGGATGCACTGGTTATGTGTGTGCAGTTGTCAAAGCATAAAAGGTGTTTAATGAAAGAGATGGGGAGGGAGGAGAGGAGGAAGAAGGAAGGGAAGAAGGGCTGGAGAGGTGGTTCAGCAGTCCAGAGCACTTGGTGCTCATGCAAGGTTCAAGTTCCAGCACCCACAAGGTGATGTACAACTGCCTAGAAAGAACATCAGTTCCAGGGGATCCGATGCCTTCTGACTGTCACCACAGGCACACACTTATATGTAAGGAAAATACTTATCAAATAAATGAATCTTTAAAAAAATTAAGTGGCTCAAGCTGGACTTAGTTCCGAGTGCTTTAGTGGTTTCTTTCCCATAACTCAATTGAGCAAGGCTGTAATATGGAAAGAAAGCTATGACAAAGTCATCCCTCGGAGTCAGCTTCAAGCCAGCGGCGCTGCTTTTGCTTCTCTTAAACTAGTACCAGGCCTGGTAGGATAGGCCTGGAATCCTGGGCTCCCTCCATAATACTGAGGACAAGGAAGAGACTAGCAGACTGGCCCTTCGCCATACCCATCTAAGTGGGCTGTGCCAGCCTAAGGACTGTCCGGGTAAATTTGCGTGCGTGCGTGCATGATGATTTTATATGTATATCTGGGATCTAAGCCTGTATTTTATTCTGTGCAACTAGAATCAGAAGTGTGACATCATCTTTTTCAGAGAAGGGGTCTAAGGAAGAGTCTAGATGTCTGTCCTTATAAACACACTCTGTTATTACTGTATAATTTATACAGTTCTGGAACTCAGGATGAGGATGGAGCTGTACTCTCTGTGTTTTGTTTTTTTTTTTTTTTTTTTTAAAACTTTATTTATTTGCCTTGGTGTTTGCCTGGAACTGGAACTACAGACAGTTGTTAGCTGCCATGTGGGTGCTGAGAATCGAACCCGGGTCCTCTGGAAGAGCAGACGGTGCTCTTAACCGCTGAGCCATCTCTCCAGCCCCCTCTCTGTGTTTTATAGGAGATCCATGTACAGTGTCTTCTCAGTTGGAGTTAGAGGAAGCTTTCCGGCTTTATGAGCTGAACAAGGATTCTGAACTCCTGATCCATGGTAAGAGAGCCATCAGCTGACTCTCCCAAAGCTATAATTTAAGCATAACATTTTTTTTTGTTGACTACTTAAAGACAATCGGAGTGTCATTTATTATGTGTGCCCTCGCCCTGTGTCATTGCCATTCAGTTTCTTCTTCTGTACCAGAGCAGGTAAAATGGTTTTGCTTTTTAATAGTCTAGGAGAAATGTATTATTTGTATCTAGTTTTCCAGGTTATTAAAATGTGATTTCCCAATCTCCCATTGTTCCACAACTTAGACAGACATTCCCACACAGTCAGTTAACATGATGTTCATTATAAAAATGCTTTACTTGATGTGTTTATAAATGTATAGCCTGGAATATAAGCTAATATTGGGGAGGTATAGGTATTTCTGATATTAATTCATTCCCAAATTGATATACATTTAAAAAAAAACTCTGATTTTTGTCATTTAATTCGTCGCAACAAAGTCCTCTACAACAAAGATTTAAAAAAATAGTAGTTTCTTTAAGGACCAGAAGAAAAAGTGATTAGTCACAAGGGACTAGAATTAGTAATTCAAGCTTCTAATGTGTTACCTATAAACATTTGTTTTCACAGAAATCTGCTTTATATAGGCTTGGTAAAAGGCCTTCAGGAGACTAATTTTGGCCGCGTGCTAAAATTCTGCCTTGGGGTATCTTAAGTCACTTTGAATTTTGAATCAGTTTTATAATTTAATTTTGTATAATTTGTATTTTGTGACTATGCTGTTAATTAATTTCAGTTTATTTTCTTTCAGTATTTCCTTGTGTACCAGAACGTCCTGGAATGCCTTGCCCAGGAGAAGACAGTGAGTGTTATTATTACTCTGTACATTTCAAAAGAATTACTCAAAATGAAAAGAAACAACTTTTTGTTTTGATTGTTTTCTAGACAAGGTCTCTGGATGTCTTGGAACTTGCTGTGTAGACCAGGCTAGCCTCCGCCTGCCTCTGCCGCCTAAGTGCTGGGATAAAGGCGTGCACCACCGTGCCTCCCTTAAGAAAGGAAAACTTTTAGTTTATTTGATTTATTCTGTTTCTTCAGTCTAATTTAGTGTATGTTAGCAACTGCCTAAGCTCTGCTTTTGCCAAAAGGAAGCCATCTGGCTACATCTTACATAATTGTTGTACATATAAAAAGACAATTAAGTCATGTGGCTTCATGTTTTTTAATTTTGGATATTTTTTTAAATTTATTTATTTTTATTTTATGTGAATTGGTGTTTTGCCTGCATGTATAACTGTGTAAGGGTGTCAGATCTTAGAATTACAGACAGTTGTGAGCTGCCATGTGGATGCTGGGAATCAAACTCAGGTCCTCCGGAAGAACAGTCAGTGCTCTTAACTGCTGAGCCATCTCTCCAGCCCTTAATTTTGAATATTTTCAAATCTGTGGAAATTTTGAAACATCTTTGAAAAGAAAAAGGATACCTGCATATCACTTGTCCAGATTTAACAGTACTTAGCATTTTCTGTTTACTGTTGTACTTATTTGTGTGTACACAAATGCATGACTTATAAATCTAATAATCCACTTGTTTCATTCATTTATTCATTTACTTATGCTTACTGTATAATGTAAGAATAATTGACTTAGCATTTCACTTGTAGATACCTTTGTAGATGTCACATTGTTAGGAATTGTTAATAGAATCTCATTTTTATTTATGGTTTTGGCACATATCCATGACTTTAGAAGGAAAAGTAGTGAATGTTTTGCTTTCAATTATGTGAAATTTCCAAGTCTGAGCTTCTAATTTTGTGATTTAATACTCTTTAGTGAACAGGGAAAACACAGATCTATAAAGTTAAATGGATGGAAGGCACAGTGAAAAGGCAGGTTTGTATTCAGCTGACAGCATCTTGCTGGGCTGCTGTGTAAGAAGGCTGCAAGCCATGTTGGCTGTCTTTACAGAGCTGCTGGAGAAAATGATTGTCTTTTCTGCCTAGAGCCAGAATGTTGAAAGATTTGACTTTGTAGGACACCCTGTCCATAGAGATTCAAAGTAGGCTTATGGCAGGCTTTCCATGTGAAGTGTGGTTTCTAGGCTTTCCATTAGACTGCACACTCGTTTACCTCTTAAGATTAGTGATGGAGGTCTGAAACTACCTTTTCCCCAGTAAAATAAGTATTAAACTAGAGTATAGAGGAGAATTGATAACTTTGACTATGGTCTCTTGGCCTTTAAATTCTTAGACATCAGTAAAATTTAGGGTATATAAGCTAGTTTATAAGAGTGCCTAATAAGGTAATGTGCTGGCTCTCGCTAGAGAGTGTAGACTCAAGCAAAAGCACCTGTATTTAGTGTCAGGCATCATGCTGCAAGGCTTCTACTAGAATGAAAGGCCCTGGCTGTATGTATCCCTAGCTCTACAAGCAGAAAAAAAGACTTCTAAGAGCATTGTAGCTGGTACTTTCTACTTCAACTTGAAAGAGTGAATTCAGTGCTACATCTGCTTTAAAGTAGTTTAGAAATGTTTCTTACTATTAACTACCACTGAGGAATGTCACCGGTAGACATTACCATGTCTAGCACATATCTTAGTAATGGATAGCCAGAATTACAGATGGGTTAGATTTATTTGTAAAGTCTTCCCCATATGTTTTAGGAATAGTGGAGGTGCACACCTTTAATTCCAGCACTCAGAAAGCAGAGGCAGGAGGATCTCTGAGTTTGAGGTCAGTGTCAGCCTGGTCTAAGCCAGTTCAAGGACAGCCAGGGCTGTTACACAGAGAATTGTGTTTCAAAAAAAACAAAAACAAAAAAAGTGTTTCTGGGAGCTGGAGACGTGGCTCAGGGGTTAAGGTCCCTGTTGCTCTTTGGTTCTCAGCACCGATATGGTGCTCCACAACCATCTGTAACTCCAGTTCCGGGGACTCAACCCCCCTGGTCTCAACTCCAGAGTACTAGGCATGCACATGGTATGCATACATACATGCAGAAAAAACACTAATAAATATTTTAAAAATTAAAAAGGATAGTAGCAAGAAAATCTCTGGAGTGGTCTATAATACATGTGGCTATGTGGTAGAGTGTGTAATATGTGTGCGGTCCTGGGCTCAAGGCCTAGTACAAAACAAACAAAAAGAATAAAAGCTTGTTGTATATAGAGTTATATAAAATATCACTTATAAATAAACTTACATTTGGTAAAATGCACCTTTACAGCAAAGAAGAGGTGCACAATCACTACTTCTAAAGATGGTTATCAGCAGTGGGCACTGGCATTCTGACATTTGTGTGCCTCTTTGATGTAATGCCATAAGAAAAGCATGACAATTTCTATTATTTAGTCATTTGTTTGTTTGCTTGTTTTTTTAGAGACAGAGTTTCTCTGTGTAGCTTTGGAGCCTGTCCTGAAACTCACTTTGTAGATCAGGCTGGCCTTGAACTCATTGAGATCTGCCTGGTTTTGCTCCTGAGTGCTGGGATTAAAGGTGTGGGCCACCACCACCACTCAATTTATTTTATTTTTAGTTGTGTGTATGTGTGTGCACATACCAGTGCAGATGTCTGAGAAGAAGGGAGCATCTGATCTCCTGTGGCCCCCATGCACTTAGGCCATAATTGGAGTAGGAGGCAGTTGTGAGCCACTTTTGACTGCCTGTGCTAGGATCTGAACTCAGGTCCTCTGCCAGAGCAGAGACAGATGACTAACAACAGACATTTCTGTAGCCCCTCTCTAATGGCATCTTGATAGTATTTTTGCCCAAAGTATTAGCACTGACTCTGATCATGAAGAGGCACTGCATCTCAGATGTGGGACATAAAAAAATGCTGCCTGAGACATAAAGAACAAAGCAGGTCAAATGATTTTGAATATTTGGAAGTGAAAACCAGCCAACCAGCCAACCAAACAAAGGAAACCAAATGCGGTGCCTGAACTGTGGTTTGTTCCTGATTAAGAAATGACATCTTTGAAAGATATTTTCAGAGCAAGTAAGAAGTTTTGTATATGAGCTTCCCACCACCACCACCTCTGTTCGGTTTTTTTCAAGACAGGGTTTCTCTGTGTAGCTTTGAAGCCCATCCTGGAACTGACTCAGTAGACCAGGCTGGCCTTGAACTCAGTGATCCAATTGCTTCTGCCCAGTGCTGGGATTAAAGGTGTGCACCATCACCACTGGATATATGAGCGTTATACTGATGAAACTACAGTTAATTTTCTAAGATGCAGTCATTATATTGTGGTTATGAATGACTAGAGTGGATGTCAGTTTCTGATGTTGCATTTTCTAAATCGTTCTGAGGGAACAAAAAAGGATTTTTTTTAAATTTGTTGAAAAGATATTAATATAACAAAGGTCAACGATACAAATGTTTACTCATTTAGTTTGTTCAGGAGCTTCAGTTTTTCTCAGATGTTCGGGGAAATCTCTTTAAAAGAAAAGCAATAGTAATTATTTCAAGGTTGGTACCCCTGGTGTACGTTTCCAGCTAGTCCTTTAGCGAATCGATCTTACGTTTTCAGTCTCTAGTTTGTGTTTTATAGTTTTTCTAGCAATAAATATTAAGAAAAAGCCAGAGTTAATTAAGTTTTTTTTAATTCAGGTGAGCTCTCTTTAATCTGTCTCTCCTCAGAATCCATTTACCGCCGAGGGGCACGCAGATGGAGAAAGCTTTATTGTGCAAACGGCCACACTTTTCAAGCCAAACGTTTCAACAGGGTAAACTTATTTTGTTGGACTCTAATCTGTTTTTATTTGTTTTTCCTTCCTATGAGGGGAAGATGGTTTGATACTAAGTCTTGCTGGTCTTGAGAAGTGAGCAGCCAGCCTTGCCTGTGTGGCTGTGGCAGTGCCTCCAGTTTAAGTGGCATCCTCTCAGAGCCCCGCACTCTGTAATGTTTCAGGTTGTTTAAAGGTTCTGATTGATGAAGGAATGCCATTAGTCTCAGGCTAAAATTCTAATGTTTGCTCCTTATTTCCAAGTGAGTCTGAAAAAGGGGGGGAGGGTCGGGCAGAATTATAAGAAAATATGTTTAAATATAATTAAAAGCAGGTAAAATGATCAAAATTATTGTGTAAGCCCTTTCAGTTTTACTGTTTAGAAAACAGTAACAGTAGCAAACACTTGGCTAGCTTTTACTACATAGGAGGCAATTTCCTGAGTGCTCTCTCTGTGTTGACTAAATCCTTAAAACAGCCTGGTGAAATAGGTACCGTGTTTCCATTAGATGTTTCAGCCAGTAAGTGCTGGTTTGAGAGCAGTGGTCTGCTGACAGGAGCCTGTATGTAGAAACACCCCACCCTTTTTTGACAAAGGTTTTCTAACCGGGTTGCTCCTGTTGGCCTGCTACTTGGTATAGCTGAAGTTAGCCAAGAACCTATGGCAGTCCCTTACGTTTGCCCAAGTGTGGGGTATGGATTTCCTTTCTACAATTGACATCATTTTCTACATTCAATGTCAGTAGACGTGAATGCCTGCAACCCCAGACTCTTACCGCCAGTGGTCCTGGGGTCACCAAGGCTTTGGACTTGGATTTACCCGCTGTCTAGTCTGGAGGCTGTATGGCTTATTAGCCACTTACTCTGTGTTCATTACCGTAGAATTTTTGTGAAGATGAAAATGCACATGGCTGTGTATTCATGTCTCTTTGAAATGGCCTGTCTTCTGTTTACTTTTTACAGTTCCTCAATAGTCTTTGAAGAAAAATCATGTGTGAGAAGATTTTGGGTTTTTTGATTTTGCCATAAACTGACAACTGATATCATGATGAGCTAGAAGAAAAGCCGCTTATTTTTTAAAATATCTTGGATTTTTGTTTGTTTGCTTGGCTTTTTTTGAGACAGAATCTCACTATGTAGCCTTTGCTGGCTTGGCACTTACTATGTAGAAGAGACTAGCTTTAAACTTACAAATCAGTATGCCTCCTCCTCATGAATGCTGGGGTTGAAGGCGTAATGAGTAAGCTGTTGGGAAATAACTATGGCTTTTGTTTTTGTATAGGGGTGTTGTTTGTTTGTTTGTTTGTTTTGAGACAGGTTATGTAGCTTTGGTTGTCCTGGAACTTACTATGTAGGCCAAGCTAACCTGAAACTCCCAGCGATGCACCTGCCTCTGCATCCTGAGTACTGGGTTAAAGGTGTGCACCACTACTGCCTTGCTGTGATGAAATGTTCTTGAACTTACTCTTCCGCAGCGAGCTCACTGTGCCATCTGTACAGACAGAATCTGGGGACTTGGACGACAAGGATATAAGTGCATCAATTGCAAGCTGTTGGTTCATAAGAAGTGCCACAAGCTTGTCACAATTGAATGTGGGCGGCATTCTTTGCCACCGGTAAGGAATAGGTTTTGTTTGTTACGGATATGTGTAGCATGCTTCATTTGACAGGATTAAAGCAGGAAGGTTATTATAGAACTACGTCTCAGAAAATACAGTGTGAGAAATTCTTTACATTTTACTTAAGATATGTAAACTTTGTAAGTCTTGAAATAGACAGTATCAAATGCCATCCAGACAGTAGTCACATTTTTAGCTGGTTGATAATAGTTACAATTTTTCATTCTAAATCAGGTTTCAGACTATTCTTGATTGGTGTTTCTTCCATACTTTTTAAGTTCCAGGTCCTCCTTCCTCCTACATGTTTTTCTCCTTAGAATTTTATTGTAGGAGAAACAATTGCTTTTTGGTTATTTAAAGTAGTTAATAATTTTGTTCATTCTTTGTGTCTTTTTTTTTTTTTTTTAAACTTTACTAAAAGGTGATGTCATTGATGTACATCCTTTTTCTGACTCAGTTTTCTCACTGAACAATATGATTTGGTCATCTTTTTGCTTACGTGTATGTGTCTATTTGAGCATCTGCTGTGCGTGCACTGGTGTTGGAGGGTGTCAGATCTCTTGCAGCTGGAGTTAATTGTTGCTGTGAGCTGCCCAATATGGGTGCTGGGAACTGAGCTCAGGCCCTTTGAAAGAACAGCAAGCACTGTTAACTGCTGAGCAATCTCTCTAGTCCCTTTGGTTATTCTTTTATTCTATTTTTATTCGTTGTTATTGTACATGTGTGCTCTTTTGTGCACCTGTTACACATACGTACAACAGCATCAAAGGTCAGAGAGAAACTTGGGAGACTATTCTCAGGTTTTAGGGGGAGCTCAGGCAGAGAAAGGGTACCGGAGAGAGGACATCACATTAGATAGTTCAGTTTTTTCCAACTGACCTGAAATCACTTGTGTTTTTTGTTTTTTCCTGTAAAAATGTGGTATTAATGTCATTCATAGGAGTATTGCTCAGCTTTATATAGTTAAATATAATAATATAATAATAATATGTAGTTCACACAATGTAGAGTTTTTCACATTTAAGTTTTTAGTATGATACATCTCATTGAAATACTGTCATTTGAGGATTTAAAAAGAATCTTCTAAGTTACTGTGACTTTGGAAATGTTTGTAGGAACCAATGATGCCAGCAGACCAGTCATCCATGCATCCAGACCATGCACAGACAGGTAAGGATGAACAGCAGTGGGAGGTTGCTTTGGGTACTTTTTTTAAGTATAATTTCTCATATTAGACTACATTTCTTTTTTTTTTTTAAAGATTTATTTATTTATTATGTATACAGTGTACAGAAGAGGCAACTAGATGTCATCATAGATGGTTGTGAGCCACCATGTGGTTGCTGGGAATTGAACTCAGGACCTCTGGAAGAACAGCCAGTGCTCTTAACCTCTGAGCCATCTCTCCAGCCCTCTTTTTATATTTTTTGAATTAGCAGTCAGATTTTATTATAGAATTTTTAAATAAAACTTGAATTTTTTTTTTCTTCTTCTCCATTTTCTTCTGCATTTCCCTTACCTTACTCTGGCCCTAGCAGCCTCATTTCTGTGAGGTAACTTTTTAAAGCCTAAGTTTAAGAACTTAATGTACCTAAGTATATTTTTTGGTGGTAAAATTTGTCCCAATATTTTAGTATACACAGTTGGCATTTGAAAAAACAAAACAAAACAAAAAAAAAAAAAACAACTGTGTAACCTAACAATTGACTTTCCTAGTTCAAGTGCATTCTTTTTTTTTTTTTAATTTATTTAGCTTTGTTTATGTGCATTGGTATGAAGGTGTCAAATCTCTGGAACAGGAGTTACAGACAGTTGTAAGCTGCCATATGGGTCCTGGGAATTGAACCTGGGTCCTCTGAGAGAGCAGCCAGTGCTCCTAACCCCTGAGTCATCTCTCCAGCCTTCAAGTGCATTCTTTTGAGGATCCTTAAGTCCAGCAAGCCTAGTTTCTTTTTAGCAGTAAGAAAGTACAAAGCTGAGTTTGAAGTCATGTTGACTGTTGAAGTGACTTGATTTTACTGAAATCTTTATTCTGGAAGTGTAGAGGTACAGCGTAGCAGGCTGACTGTGTGGGATGAGGTAAGCATTAAATAGGAACAGAATCCCATGTATTTGGGAAATTCTGAAGCAAAAAGAATTTTTCTGGAAGGGCAGGCTGGTCCCTTGGTCACCAGGGAAGCTTGGACAGTTTGAGCCAAGGGCTCCTGTTCCCCACCTCAGTATCTCTGAGCAGCAGAAGCCCTGACCTTGTCATTTCTTCATCTCTGCGATAGACAAGCATTTTTAAGATGAAAAGACAAGACGTAAAGCCCCAGGCCTGCCATCTCTGTCTTGGGGTATTAAAGCATTTAATTTTAGATGGTTGTGAGACGCCATGTGGTTGCTAGGAACTGAACTCAGGACCCCTGGAAGAGCAGCCAGTGCTCTTAACCACTGAGCTGTCTCTCCAGGCCCTTTGCTTCTCTTAATATATAATTTAGGACAAATGCTAAGCTTTAAGTAATAACTTACTCATGTATAAAAACTAGTAAACAAAAAATATTTTAACAAATTTATTATTGGTTATTTTTCCTTTTTAATATTTGGTTTTGGATTTTTAGTAATTCCATATACTCCTTCGAGCCATGAAAGTTTGGATCAAGTTGGGGAAGAAAAGGAGGTAAGATAATTTGTCCTGCTGTGTACAGCACCGTTTAGCTTTTTAGACAGATAATAATCTTTTAGAAATATAACACATTGACCTGCTTACATATTAGATTGTAACAGTAAAATACAAGGAAGACATTTAATGATTTTAAGGTTTTATTTTGACTTAACTTTTTAATTAAATAATTTTAATTATGAAATAATATGAAAATTTATTTTCACTTTAAGACAGCATAAGCAAAAATTACATGTAGGAATATCATTTAGTATTTGATAACGTTTGAAACACATTGCAGGCGCTTCCATTTTGTAGACTAGTTGTTTAAAGTATAAATGATTAAATATTACCTTTTGTTTTCTTCGGTTCTTTTGAGTCAAGTTCGAATGTAGCCCAGGCTGTCCTGGAACTCCCTGGCTATCTGAGGATGACTCTGCTTTTGAGCCTTCTTTCTCTCCCTCCCAGATGTGGGCTCACAGGTTTTCCCTGCCCTGCCCTCTGCACCCTGTGCCTGTTTTATCTATCTACCCTTATTCTTTCTTTCGGTTTTGTTCGTTTTGTTTTTCTTTTTTTTTTTAAGCTTTATTTATTTATTTATTTATTTATTTATTTATTTATTTATTTATTTGCCTTGGTGTTTGCCTGGAACTGGAACTACAGACAGTTGTTAGCTGCCATGTGGGTGCTGGGAATCGAACCCGGGTCCTCTGGAAGAGCAGACAGTGCTCTTAACCGCTGAGCATCTCTCCAGCCCCTCGGTTTTGTTTTTCAAGGCTGGGTATTTACTTGTACGTTGCCAGGGTCATTAACGTTTGTAACACCCCTGCCACTGTGAGCACACCTTTCCTGAAGGTCATGGCCGAGTGAGTGAACAAAGGAAGAAACCCTAATAATAAGAAAGAATGAGTCCCCGGTCTTTCTGAGCCCTTCCGCACTCAGTCTGCTCTTCGCCTCTTTCATTTCTTTCGTTCCTTTGGAAACCGTCATTGGCATTTCATCATTATCATCATTATTCTTATGCTTCGTTGTTATACCTTTTCAATGCTAGAAATATGCGTAGCAAGCACTCAGACGATGAATTTTTCAACACAGTGAGCACTGTGTGATGACTTCTCAAAAGTAAGCTCCACCAGCACTCTGGGGCCTGCCTTGTAGCTTCTCCCGCTCTGCCTCTCCTAAAGTAGCCATTGTCTGTGCCCCTTACAGTAGCTCTTGTCTTGGCCATAGACAACATGCATGTCGCTGGCTTCTTTTATAGAATATAGATGCGTGTTTCACAGAGCAGGACTCCAATTATTTTTATCATTTTGATTTCAGTTTTTCTGTCCCACTTCAGTTTTCCCTCTCAGTTGGAATTATTCTGATAAACTGTGATGAGACAATCTTAGAAATAGCATTTGGCAGCTGGCCCTGCTTATGAAAGCATGTATGTCATCCCAGCTCCTCAGAGGCTAAGGCAGGAGGATGACTACAGTCAGCCTAGGCAACTTAGCAAAGACCGGTTTCAAAATGGAAACTGAAGAAAAAAGCTGGAGAAGTGTTGAGGTGTAGAAGACCTACCAAACATATATGAAGTCCTGGGTTCAGTTCTTAGTACTACATAAAATCAAATCAAAATGAGTGCCCCAGTACTATATATAATAATTAATTTTGTAAGTATAAACAAAAAAGTGCAGTGCATAAGTAGGCTGAGTAGTATATACATTGCACTGTAAGAGATGGTGGCCACAGTCTTGCGTCTGCGAGTTTTTCTTCCATCAGTAGTGCGTGAGAATTCTAGTTGTCTGGTTCTTCTCCACTCTGTATGGTCCGTCTCTTAAGTCCGTCCTTGCAGTGGGTTTAGTGGTAAGGGATTTTTTTTTTTTTTAAAGCTTGTTATTTTAGTATTGGTTTATATGTCTTGTAGCCTTAAGATTTAATACAAGCTGTTGATATTTCAATCATTTTCTTTTTTTAAATTTTTTTTAAGCTTTATTTTATTTATTTATTTATTTGCCTTGGTGTTTGTCTGGAACTGGAACTACAGACAGTTGTTAGCTGCCATGTGGGTGCTGGGAATCGAACCCGGGTCCTCTGGAAGAGCAGACGGTGCTCTTAACCGCTGAGCCATCTCTCCAGCCCCTATTTCGATCATTTTCGAGAAGATGCATTTTAAATTAAACTTAGCACTTGAAATTTAGATATTTTTATTTTATGTGTAATGTATCAGTGTTTTGCTTCCATGTATGTCTTTACCACATGTGTACCTGGTACCAGCAGAGTTCAGAAGGGGGCATCGGATCCCTGTGGGCTGCCACATGGGTGCTGGAAATGGAACCAGGATCCTCTGGAAAAGCAGCCAGTGCCCTTAACCTCTGAGCCATCTCTCCATCTCCGTGAACATTCTTTTTAAAGAATGCTTTTAATGCTTTTAATTATTTGTATGTGTGTCTACAAATACAAATAGTGAGTGCAGGTGCCTGCAGACGACAAGGGTCAGATCTGGAGCTTTCATCTCCCGCCCAACTTCTCCTGTCCCCCCCTCCCCTTCCTCTCCTTCCTCTCCTTCTCTTTTCTTGATACTTTTCATCACAGGGTTCCTGTTTTATTCTTGTAGGACATGTGTTGATTGCATGTTGAGGACTTGGCTGTATTGAGCTAGAGGCATGGTCCTTGAAGCTGTTCTTTTTGGTTTTGCGGGTATCTTATAAAAGATTATCTTCAACAATCTGCATAAATCAACAGACATTGAATAAGTTATAAGGGTTACTTTGCCATCCCTTTAATACCAAATCTTCTGCCTCACGTTCATTTCCTGCCTCAGCGTCTCTTAGCCCTGGAGTGGGTCCCCCACAGCTCAGCTCAGTTATCCAGCTTCTGCCAGACTCTTACGTCTCTTCCATCTTGATATTCTATTTTAACTTAAATTCTGTTTAGAAAATCAGACACACGACTGTCACTGTTACCATGCTCACATATTTTATTTTCTTTAGGCAGTGGTACCTCTATTCTTTCACTTATAAAAATCAATGTCATTTTTAATTCATGTATCTCCACAATATTTGTACTTAAAACTTGTCAGGTCCTTATAAAGACATTTTTTTAACATTCCTCATAATTTCAACTCTGTTCTTATTGCTTAACTTACTAGCTCATCCTGTCTCTTAAAGATTAAATGTTTCAGAATATATAGAAAAGAGCGTTAAGAATTAACTTATTTATTAAGAATTAAAATAAATATTAAGAAAATACTTTAAAATCAGTATAGTTAGACCAGTTTGTTAGAAATGTAAAGTATTGAGCAAATATCTCCAGGTAAACTTTGTTGGTGTGAACATTCTCTACAGGCGATGAACACCAGGGACAGTGGTAAAGCATCGTCAAGCTTAGGTCTCCAGGATTTTGATTTGCTTCGAGTTATAGGAAGAGGAAGTTATGCCAAAGTACTGTTGGTTCGATTAAAAAAGACAGATCGCATTTATGCAATGAAAGTTGTGAAGAAAGAGCTCGTTAATGATGATGAGGTAAGCATGTTGATGTGTTTTTCTACTTCTAGACAGACCCTTTGTATAAGTTTTGCTTCATGACAGTGAGTGGTTTTGATATTTAGTCTAATTAGTTAACATTAATGATCAGTGACTTGCTAAGAACAAATTTATCATTAGTTTTGGTCATTTCATTTGACATAGATTTCTTTGAAATTGTGAATAGGATATTGACTGGGTGCAGACAGAGAAGCATGTTTTCGAGCAGGCATCCAATCACCCTTTTCTTGTTGGGCTGCATTCTTGCTTCCAGACAGAAAGCAGGTAAGGTTAAAAGGTGACAGAATGTTACTGGGCTTCATTTGTTTCCTGTAAATCCTGTAAGAAACACTTAAGAACTTCCTGCTCCAATCAGCAAAGCCTATCTAACGCTAGTCAATAATAGAAAAAAGGGAAAGAAACAGAGAGGGCGGGAGAGAGAGAGATCCTTAAGAAACAGCAGTAGATAGCCAGCCCTTTAATATCCTGCTCATTCTCATCTTATGACATAATGTCTTCCTTACCTTATGTGACATTTAAGTATGACTCACCTAGTAAGTAGCTCCTTACCCCATGATGCAATGGGTGTAGTTGAACCGGCGCTGGGCTGCTTTCCCGTACCTCTACGTCTTGTTCCCACTAAGGTCTTGGTGAGGACTGAACCATTCATTAAGCAAGACTTTATGTTGTTGCCATTGCTGCTCTGTTAGAAATGCCCAAAGCTGTGTGACTCTTGTTGACTGTGGTTTTGTGCGGTTTGCCTCTGTTTTAGGTTATTTTTTGTCATAGAATATGTAAATGGAGGGGATCTAATGTTCCATATGCAGCGGCAAAGAAAGCTTCCTGAAGAACATGCCAGGTAAGTTTTTTGTTTGAGTTGGACTTTTTCCTCAAGGCTGCCTGACCTTTTGGGTCTACTGGTTGAAAAGGGTACATAAACAAGCCAGTTTATTCTTTGTAAGTCACGAGGAGGGAGAAGTAAGTTAATTTACATAATAAATTATAATATACCTATCACATGTTATTATAACCTGCTATTTATATTCATAGTACATTCAGGGTTTTTCAAGTGGTGACTGTGCATAACAAAATCATATTTTTTTTTATCAATTCAAGGTTTTACTCTGCAGAAATCAGTCTAGCACTAAATTATCTTCATGAGCGAGGGATAATTTACAGAGATTTGAAGCTGGACAATGTACTGCTGGACTCAGAAGGACACATTAAACTCACTGACTATGGCATGTGTAAGGTGAGGAGCCCCAAGCAGCTTGTGACTTCATGTATGGGCATGATCACTGCCTTGTTTAGGACGCTTGGGAACTCTACCCAGAGGTGAGGTACTCTCTGGCCATCCAGCCATCTGCAGGATTTCATGTCTTCGGTGATACATATGTTGTGCAGGGTTCATTTTTTCTTAATTTATCTTGAAAACTGTTAATGCTTTTGGAAATAAAAATTACCTACGGTCTTCATTATGTTAACTCAGTATTTATATATCAGCTTCCAATCTTTTACCATTTAGTAAACCCTGCACTTACTGTAATTTTCCTTAGGAGTCTGTTTTTATATTTAAATCTCAAATCTCTGACATAAAGTATGATACAAATCAAGTAAGCATTTTACTTTGTCTCAGGATGTCTGTTTGTTGGTGTTCTATTTTCCTTAGCAACAGGGTTTCCTTTAGAGGTCTGGTCTTTTCCCACAAAATGTCTAGGTAACTAACTATTCTGCTTGTTAACACTCCTCCAACAACACATCCCCAGGTGGATGAATATGCACTGTGTTCATCTGCCTGGAGGAAGTCCACCACAGCAAAATTCCACATTCTTATGTGAATAAAACACTCAGATGGCATTGAGGGATTAATGTTACATCTGCACATCTTATGTTAGAAAATAAAAATTTCACACAACGTGTAAAACTCAAGGCCATTTTCACTATGATATACCTTAAATTCTTCTCTTATGTAGCTTTCCCTTTGTAAACAGTGAAAAGGTTTAGTCAGTGGACTCCTGGGTATCTTTCACTCACATTCAGGACGCCTTTTTGCTGTAACATTTATTTCCCCTAGTATGTTTTTCTTTTCTGGTTTAAAAAAAAAAATCAAGGTGGGAAGTGGTGGCGCATACACCTTTAGTCCTAGCACTTGGGAGGCAGATAGATCTCTGAGTTCAAGGACAGCATGGTCTACAGAGAAAGTTCAGGGCTAAGCCATCACAAAGAACCCTTCTCAAAAAACAAAACAAAACAAAACAAAAATATCACAATAATAGTGGATTCTTATGAGTTTCTAGAGCAAATAAAAATATGAAGAGTATTAATCTATCAATTAGAACAGTAGCTTTTGGATTTTTTGAGTCACTGTTTGAATATTAAATTACCAATAGCAGGAGGAGGCAGAGGCATGAAGCAGGTGGAAGCAGGGCAAGCCTGCGCTGCAGGGCTGTTTCTGTTATGACTTCCTGTCTGTCCCTTCCTTAAACATATTTGACCATATTTATTCTGTGTGTAGAGGTATGTAAGACATTTGATTTTGCTTGGTTTTATTTTGTATTTGTTTGAGTTGGTTTTGTTTTGTGGTTTTGCTTCTGTTTTGTCTTAAGAAACAAGGTCTCAAAACCTATGTAGTTAAAGTTGTGCCTGAGTTAACACTCTGCCTGCCTTATGTGTGTACCACTATGCTTACCTTTTTCTCTTTAATTTTAGTTTTTAATCTAAAATTTTCTGTTTGTTATTTGTATTTTCTGATATAGGAATGTTAGACTCTCATGATTAAGGACCATGAAATTTTTCTAACATGTTCATTTTTATAGTTTCTAAGGAATATGTTAGTAGGTATACAGAAATGTATGTTTGTTACAGTTCTTTTTTTAAAAAATATAAATATATATTTATCAATTAAAATTGGTGTTTTGCCTGCATGTATAACTATGTAAGGGTGTCAGATCTTGGAATTACAGACAGTTATTCAGTGGACTCCTGGGTATCTTTCACTCACATTCAGGACGCCTTTTTGCCATAACATTTATTTCCCATGTGGATGCTGGGAATGAAACTCAGGTCCTCTGGAAGAACAGTCAGTGTTCTTAACCGATGAGCCATCTCTCCAACCTCTTGTTACAGTTCTTAATAGTTGTTCCATTTATTATTGGGTATTTTCTCTACTTAGCTTGTTTGTGCATTGTACTTTAATTGTTCACCAAAGTAGAAAACATGTTCCCTAGGAAATGTGACAAGAAGAAAGCACTGTAATGTTAATAGTTCTGTTAGATGATTCATTTTAGTCATGTGATCTCACACCAGAAGAGGGCACCACATCTCATTATAGATGGTTGTGAGCCACCATGTGGTTGCTGAGAATTGAACTCAGGACCTCTGGAAGAGCAGCCAGTGCTCTAAGCCATCTCTCCAGCCCAACAAATATTATTTTAAAAGCAGGTTTTTGTTTTTTTTGGTTTGTTGGTTTGCTTTTTTGAAAGCCCTGACTGTATTGGAGCACCCTCTGTAGACCAGGCTAGCCTTGAACTCAGAGAGATCCACTGTCTTTTGCTAAACTGACTTTAGCAACATCTAGTGTGAACAAGTTTTCTTTATACTATTTAGTAGCAATCACAATTTTTATAATAAGGATATTTTCTAGTGATGTTAGGTTTAATGTATGGCATATACATGCTGAATTTAGACAATAGATGAAATGAAGAAAAAGTAAATTTAAAATAGTTTTGTATCTTATATTTTCTTTCCTTTTTCTCTCCTTTTTTTTCCCCTATGAAAGGAAGGATTACGGCCTGGAGATACAACCAGCACTTTCTGTGGAACTCCCAATTACATTGCTCCTGAAATTTTAAGAGGAGAAGATTATGGTAATAAATAGGTGATATTTTAGCTATTTCTATATTGATAGTTTAATGTGGTACCAAGTACAGTATAATGTGCTGTAGCATTTTAATACTCATCTTATTAATATAAGCTTCTCTTGGTTCTGTTAATCTATATGAAGACCCTCAGATTCTGAAACCAGAGCCATATAGACTTTGGTATTTGTTGAAGTATACATTTAAATAATATTTTACTATTGACAAACACTGAGCAATGGCAAGAACTGTTATAAACTGTTTAAGGTCCCTTAAAACTGAGGTTAGTGGGGGCTGGAGAGATGGCTCAGTGATTAAGAGCACTGACTGCTCTTTCAGAGGAACGGGGTTCAATTCCCAGCACCCACATGGCAGCTCACAACTGTCTGTAGTTCCAGTTCCCAATCCAGGCAAACACCACGGCAAATAAATAAATAAAACAACAAAGAAATGCTTAAAATGTATTTTTTAAAAAAAAAAAAAAAAACTGAGGTAAGCATTATTAACTTGTTTTACAAATTAGGGGACTAATACACACAAAAATGTAAATAATGTGCCTAGATCATAGCAGCTAGAAGTGGCCACATAGGTTTTAAAGCATCAGCTGTGTGAAGCCAGTGTTATGAATTCCTGGAAGACTGTCCATATCTCCTGGGATATTTCCCCAGGAGTCTAAAAGATGGTACATGCTGGGTGCTAGTCAGGCATCCGACAATCCTTTTTGTTTTGAGTCAGGGTTTTTCTACATAACCCTGGCTGCCCTGGAATTTGCTATGTAGACCAGACTGGCCTTAAATGCACAGAGATATGACTGCTTGTGCCTCCCAAGAACTGGAATTAAAAGTGTACCACTGCATCTGGCTTCCATTAATTTTTTGACATCTATATTTATTATTTTTGTTAGTCCTTTGGGAATTTCCTACAATATGTTTTGATCATATCTACCTCCTTCCCATTCCTCCCAAATCCATCCCCAACTTCCCTACTTATCCAACTTTGTGTCTTTTTGTTTTTCATCATCACATCCAGTTTGTGCTCCCTGTGGAAGCAGAGTCAACTCATAAGGAGCAAGTCTCTTAGAGGAAACTCCCTTGCCCACAGCTCTCACTTGCCATAGCTCCTCATGTCTGCCTGCCGCACCCACACCCTGCTGGCATTTGATCTGACTTGGGTTTGCACCGGGCTTGTGCATGCTATTCAAATTGCTGTGAGCCGCCCTGTCTGGAAGCTTCTGTTTCCTCGTTTAGTTCTGCACCTCCTGCATTTATAGTCTTCCTCCTTCTTCCACAATGATGCCTCTGCTGTTGAGGGATTCTCATAGAGATAGGGTTGGACCAAGTCATTCTGTAGTTCTTAGGCCTACTATACTATTCATAATCTAATTAAGAGTTTACTTTTTCATTACATTTACATTTTCATCTCATGACAAATAAATTTCTGATTGCTGGCTTTTCATGAATAAGTGAATATTATGTAAAATTTCTTTCCAAAGGCTTCAGTGTTGACTGGTGGGCTCTTGGAGTGCTTATGTTTGAGATGATGGCGGGAAGGTCTCCATTTGATATTGTTGGGAGCTCCGATAATCCTGATCAAAATACAGAGGATTATCTATTCCAAGGTAATCTGCAGTATTTTGTTGATGTTCTCTGTGAATAACTAGAGCAAAATTAGGACTTTTAAATGACTGTTCTGAGTAAGAAAAAGAATAATTTGGACATAACACTCGTGACCTCGTGATAGTTTGGATAATTTTTAAATATACCCTCCCACTTCCCTGGTCTGTAGTCCATTTGCTGTTCCCTCCCCACATTCACACTCATGACAGACAGCTTAGATCGTCTGTTACAGATGCTAAAGCAGGGAATCTGCTGCCTAGAGAGGCTAATCTTTGCACCCAAGCTCCGGCTTAGTGCCTAACTTCAAGAGTGTGACGATCTCAGAGTGCCGTTAAGGACTTAGAGTGCCCACAGTGAGGACTGCTAAAAGTCTAACAAATCAGAAGAGAAGCAGGAGCCAAGCCTAGGAACTTCTATCACAAAGTGTGACAGTGGCCACAGAATTCTACATTTGGTAGTTAAAACCCTCATAAAATTTGAGGAAGTGTTTAATGTTATTGAGAACCAAAGTGCTATTAAGAATATGAAAAGCCCCTGAGCCTCACTAGTAATTAGAATGCACACTGAGTGTTAATGAGCTACAGTTTCATACCTGTGCATTTGACAGAGACTGGCTAGTGCTCTCGAAGGTATGGAGCTCTTCAGGACTGCTGGTAATACATCATAAGAACCCTGTGAAGCAGGTATTGTTTCTATTTATGAGGAAGAAACTGAGGCATAACAAGGTAGTTTTAAAAAAAAAAACTCAACATATTTGTAAATAGTAAATAGTTCAGGTAAGGAAGAAGAGCCAAGAATTAAGAAATACAGGAAATGTTTCAGTTATGTAGATCATATCGTTTCTGCTGGAATATCTAAAATATCTTGAAATCTGAAAAAGAAACTTAAACATTGAAGCTACATAAGAAGCTGAAAATTATGCTATGATTTTTACCTTTCTAGTTATTTTGGAAAAGCAAATTCGCATACCACGTTCTCTGTCTGTAAAAGCAGCAAGTGTGCTGAAGAGTTTTCTCAACAAGGTAAGAACTGTGTGTAAAATCTAATGTGATTTCTTTACTTGTGTAAGTCAGCTGTGAGTGGATGCTCAGCCTAGTGAGTGGAGATTCAGCCTGGTGAGTGAGTGGAGGTTCAGCCTGGTGATGGAGGCTCAACCTGATGAATGAGTGGAGGTTCAGCCTGGTGAGTGGAGTGTCAGCCTGGTGAGTGGAGTGTCAGCCTGGTGAGCGGAGTGTCAGACTGGTGAGTGGAGGTTTAGGCAATATAATTATATAACTTTTCAGTTAGGATGGAATTTTATTTTCTAACTAATGAGACACAATCAAACCTTGACCTGATTATTGTGGCCACATGGCCAGCATAATTTACCCGCGGCTAGGGACCACACTGATGCTTTTAATGTGAGTGATGCATAGCATATCAGTGGACAGAAACCAGTGTCTTTAGGATTGGCTATAACTGCATCTTCAGTTTTGTTTCTGTGTATCATTATCCTTAAAACCCATTTACCACCATGTATTTTTTGAGCATGTAGTAAGTAATGTTCCCTATCCATTTCATGATAGGAACCCAATATTTATATAAAATTCATAGGAAATGAAATGGCATCTTAAAAATGTAAGCGTCATTCAATTGCCTATTTTAGTCAGTATGCCAGAAACATTTAGAATCTAAGATTGTGAATTTGGTATTTATAAATTCTATTTCAAATAAATGAAGGTAGAAAATGGGTTATATTTACTTCCTTGAGCAGACAGGAATGAATTTTAATAAAATTGGAAATTGGCAGTCAGTTTAGAGGGCTTTTTATTTATTTATTGTACGTGTCTGGGTGTTTTGCCTGCATATGTATCTGTGTACCACAATGCATTACTGGTATACAAGGAGGTCAGAAGAGGGCATTCCATCTCCTGGAACTGGAGTTAGAGGTGGTTGTGAGCTGCCATGTGGGTGTTAAGAATCCAATCCCAGTCCTCTGGAAGAGCAGCAGCTAGTGTACTCTTAACCACTGAGCCATCTCTCTGGCCCCTAGATGGCTATTTTGTGTGAGGGAAAATTTAAACTGAAAGATACTCTCATAAAATACCTTTTTTTAAATTTTTTTTTTTTTTGCTGTGTCATTGTCTTAGACAAATTAGAGTTTATTGCTGTAGTTGAGCATAGGGTTATAACATAAGGGTAGTAACCTTCAGAGCTTTCTTAATAGTAGCTGAACTCTGGCCCATGAGAAAGAAACTGCTAAATGCTGCCCTTATTTTTCCTCACATTCTTTCTTTAGCAAAGAGCAGCAGTAGTACTCTGCCATTTTAAAAACAGGGTCTCGGAGGCTGGAGAGATGGCTCAGCGGTTAAGAGCACTGACTGCTCTTCCAGAGGTCCTGAGTTCAATTCCCAGCACTCACATGGCAGCTAACAACTGTCTGTAATTCCAAGATCTGACACCCTTACACAGTTATACACACAGGCAAAACACCAATTCACATAAAATAAATAAATGTATTTAAAAAAAGGGGGGGGTTTCATGTAGCCAAGGCTGACCTTGCATTATATAACAGAGTAGCCTTGAACTCCTGATATTCTTGCCTCCACCTCTGTAGTGTTGGGATTATTTATAGGCATGCACAACCGTCTGGTGTCAGGTCCACTTCCTGCCATGATTAGGTGATGAAGAACCAGGAGGAAACTCTGTTGTATGTGAGCTCACTTGGGTCTGGTGGGCTCTCTAGAAGCAGCTAGACATTTCAGCTTCTCAAACTGAGGCATCATAAAATAGGACCCCCACTCATCTAGCTCTTGAAACCCTGCTCCTGCCATAGGACCCAAAGGAACGATTGGGCTGTCACCCTCAAACTGGATTTGCTGACATCCAGGGACACCCATTCTTCAGAAATGTGGACTGGGACATGGTATGTAAAAATTTTTTTACTTTGCTTGGATATTTTTTTAACCAAGGGCCAGCTTTTATTATATTAATAAGTTATTGAAAAGCTAAAATATTATAGCTTAAATAACTTGAAACCACTCCATAGTACTTACAAAAATCTTTAGAGAGCCGGGCGTGGTAACAGACACTTTCATTCCTAGCACTGGGAGAGGCCAGCCTGGTCTACAGGGCTAGTTCTAGGACAGGCTCTCGAGCCTCACAGTGGGAGGGAAACCCTGCTCTGAAAAAACCAACAAACAAAAAAGCTTTCGAAACAAAGCAGAGTATTGATGTACCAGAACAGTTTGTAATGTTATTGAGGTCACAGCAATGTTCAGATTAATACGATGTGGCCATGGTTGATGAAACTGTATGCTGCATCCCTAGTGAGACTTGGGAGGCAGAGTCAAGTGCAGGGTGCAGTATTTCTGACCGAGAACCTGAGCTTTCATCATCGTTGTGTTCTTTTAGATGGAGCAAAAGCAGGTGGTGCCACCCTTTAAACCAAACATTTCAGGCGAGTTTGGTTTGGATAACTTCGATTCCCAGTTTACTAATGAACCAGTCCAGCTCACTCCAGATGATGAGTAAGTAATTCCACCCTCTGGAATGTTCTTACACTTCTTTTGAAATCTAAATCTTAAGGCTTTTTAATTTTTTATGGAAATATTATATAATTTATATCTAACCATTCCATTGTTGGGTATTGGGATCCATTATGCTGTCTAAAACTCTAACAGCAGTTATATCTACTTGCTTTGCATGCATTATTTCAGTTTGCACAACAGCCTTAAAAGTAGACATTGCCTTAATCTTAACTTTAGAGATGAGAGACCAAGGCTAGAGAGCTTAAGCAGAGGTGCACAGATGGCAGGATTTGTGCCTGGGGCTGACTGTGCTTAACCCTGGGCTGCACTGCTCTGCACTCATTCTGCTGTGAGCAGCTCTCTGAGTTCCTGGGTACTCCTTTTAAAAGTGACACCAAGTTTCTAGTCTAGCCATCAGGGATCAAATGGTTTTTGTGCCACATTTTTGAAAAAGATTAATTTGAGATTATTTTGATATTCTCTGCCTGAAGATTTATTCTCTAATCTAAGGGGCCTTTGCCCTTGGTATTCAGGTCACTTATATCTCAGTCTGGTATTCTCTGCTCAAGAGACCACAGTCTTCCCTTGACTTGATTCTTAACTGCAGGAACTGAGATCTCTGGTGTAAATGACACTGTGTCTCAGGACTGTGCCTCTGTCCTTGGGGCCTTTATTTTGATCCCTCCTGGAGAGTGAGGACTCCTGGAAGGCTGCCCTCCGGTATTCCCGGCCCTGGCCCTGCCCTTCCGTCCTCCTGGCCCTGGACCTGCCCTGTCCTGCTCTCCCATCCCCCTGACCCTGGCCTGCCCTCCCATTGCCAGTTCTCATTGCTTACCACCTCAATTTTCCCAACACTCTCCTTCCACCTAAACACACACTTGGTTTTGCTTTTGCACAAAATCTTAGCCCACATTTTTGTCACTTCATTCTTTCATCTTCAGTGATGTTCTTAGTAAAAGAGGAATAAGTGGTGTCTGCCAGACTCTTGGGAAAGTCAGCATTAACTGCCTTATGTTTTCTTTTCCTTTCTTTTTTTAAAAAAAAACCTTTTATTTATTTATTTGCCTTGATGTTTGCCTGGAACTGTGAACTGGAACTACAGACAGTTGTGAGCTTCTATATAGGTGCTGGGAATTGAACCTTGATCCTCTGGAAGAGCAGTCAGTGCTCTTAACCGCTCAGCCATCTCTCCAGCCCCGCCTTATGTTTTCTTACCATGGACGTTGGTGGGTTAACTTGCTTCTTAAACTTTGGCAGGTCAGGTTGATGTCCTAGTTTCTAGGGTTCAAAGCCCTGTTCGGTCAGTCTTCATCTCTGCAGTGTCTGTGAAGGGTCTGGCATTCAGAACAGCAGTCTCAGTTCAGTCTGTCTCCATAGATAAACAGTTGTCTGTCATCTGTTCTTCTTCCCCTGAGACCAGGGTGCAGCCTTCTGTGCTGTGTTCAGTTTGTACCTTGGAGACTTCAGTGATCCAGTATGGTGGATGCTAGTATGTAAGTGACTACCGACTAGGTAGGCAAATGGTTATGAAGCAAAAAGCATTTTGCTAAATGCTAGATGTTTGTGGATGATCAAATAGCCTGACTTCACAGGAAGCTCACTCTACTAGGGGAGAGCTATACCAGTCCTTTGTGACACAACTGTTAGACAGAACAAGATTACATCCTTCTCACCAACTAGGCAGCCTTCTGTAGAATTGTGTAGCGTCTCTGAGCCTATTCCTTCTCATGCCTCAGGCTCCTCAAGTGAAGAATAAGCGAAGGTGGTCTCTGAGCATCTTGCTGCCTGCCCTCCACGGTGCTCTTGAGCACTTTCATCTGTTAGCATCTCCCTGGCTTTGTCAGATAAACACCTCAGATAACTGGAGTCTAAAAACCAAAGTAGTGACCTTTGCTCCTTCTTCTGTGCTGTCCCTCAGTTCATGTCACACCTTAGGTCTGCCTGTTGCACCACAACCATTCCTGGGGCAGAAGCAGCCTGTGCTCAGCGGTGTCTTTCACCCTCCAGATTCCACAGCCCACTACTGAGGCGGCTTTGCTTTATCTGTCTTTAACACTTGGGTCTGAGCTTTCTTTTGTACCCTGGTATCTCAAGCCTAGATCCAGTGTCATTCACATTATACTTAGGGTATATATCACCAGCCTGCTAGGTGATTCTTCATCCCGTTACTGTGCATCCTGTGCATTCCAGTTCTTCAGCCCTAATCAGAAATCTCCCAAGTAACAGCTGTCCACACCCACCTCACCTCTGTTCCTACCTTACTTTTAGCCATATCACTAAAACACAAAAGGTGTCTTGAGTATGTCATTTACCACTCCCTGATAGTAGATGTCATGCTCTCTATCTCTCCTTGCTCATGTCTCTAATTTCCTTTATCATTTTTACTAATTCTTGCATCTTACTGATTCCCACTTTTTTTTTTTTTTTAAAGACACCTGAAATTGGGCCAGGTCCTTGATTTGTCAAGGTGTAAACATGTTAGTCTTAGGTGTGGCCCAGACTTCCTTCAGGTAGCACCCCCCTACTCAGCACCTCCTGTTCCTGAGCTTCAGTTCCACATGCCTGTATGATGGATGCTCACTGCCTTGATTTCTTCAGCTCCACGTTGCCCTCCTTTTATAGGTTCGCTTAGAACAGGACTTGGCTTACATTGTAGGAAGCTTATCGGACAGTGGAGTTTGGGAGATGACTCAGTTGGTAAAGTGCTTATCAAGCAAGCATGTGGATCTGAGTTCAAATCTCCAGCACCCATATAAAGAGCCAAATATGACAGCACATATCTATAATTCTAGTACTCAAGATGCAGAGATGTTGGGGACCTGG
>PVIH01017394.1:0-41996 GCA_004025045.1 Sigmodon hispidus | reverse complement strand
GAAAACTCTTCCTTAATCCCTTGCTATTGACATGATGCTTCTTGTGAAATTCTGAGGCTTCTACCACATTCCCTATCAATAACTGATCAATCTCATCATTACCCTGTGCTAAAGGGCCAGGAAGGCCTGAATGAGCCCTGATATGTGTTATATACATAGGATGTGTTCTATTTCTGATGATATCCTGTAGCTGTACAAAAAAAAGGTTAATTCTGTATCATCAGGAATGAAGTCAGCAGTTTCAATATGAAATACAACTCCTTCTGCATAATGAGAGTCAGTTATCAGGTTAAGGGGTCCAGGAAAATCCAATAACATCATAATAATGGTATACAGTTCTGTCTTCTGAACAGAATCATAAGGACTCTGTGTCACCTTACTGAAGTTTTCTGATTTATAACCAACCTTTCCTGTTTTATTTGCATCAGTAAAAAATGTAGGAGCTCCAGAGATAGGTTTATCCTGTACCACATGGGGGAAAATCCATTTAGTCTTCTTTATAAATTGAATCCTTTTGCTTCGGGGATATTTATTATTAATCTCCCCCAGAAACCCACTACAGGCCTTTTGCCAAGGTTCATTGTCTGCCCATAATCGATCAATTTCCTCATTAGTCAAAGGTACAACAATTTCTGCTGGATCCTTTCCAGTCAATTGTTGAAGCCTGAATTTCCTTTGAAAATCAAATCTGAAATCTTTTCAATGTATGTTTTTAGTTTTTTACTTGGTCTATGTGGCAGAAATATCCATTCTAATATAATATTTTCCCTTTGCATTATGACCCCTGTGGGGGAATATTCAGAAGGCAAAATAACCAGGATTCAGTCGAGGTCTGGGTCTATACGGTTAACATGTGCTTCTTGTAATCTCTTTTCCACCAATGCTAATTCTTTCTCAGCTTCAGCAGAGATTTCCCTGGGACTATTCAGATCCTTATTTCCATCTAAAGTTTTGAACAAATGAACCAGTTCATAGTTTTTAATACCAATAACCGGACGTATGTGGGCTATATCCCCCAATAGCTTCTGGAAATCATTAAGTGTCTTTAATCTATCCCTCTTAAGTTGTACCTTGTGAGGTCTAATTGTTTGCAAGCCTATTTTATATCCCAAATAATTGATAGAATCCCCTCTTTGTATCTTTTCAGGGGCAATGTGAAGTCCCCAATCAGGCAACACCTTCTTCAATTCCTCAAACAGTCTTTCTAAGGTGTTTACGTCTGTGTCCGCTAACAATATATCATCCATATAATGGTAAATGATAGACTGTGGGAATTGTTTGTGTATCACTTCCAATGGCTGTTGGACAAAATATTGGCACAGGGTGGGGCTATTCAACATCCCTTGTGTAAGGACCCTCCATTGGTACCTTTTTACCGGGTATGAATTATTAAAATTAGGTATAGTGAAAGCAAACTTTTCCCTGTCTTGTTCCTGTAGAGGTATTGTAAAAAAACAGTCCTTCAGATCAATAACTATTATAGGCCATCCTTTAGGTAGCAAAGAAGGTAAAGGTATACTAGATTGTAGGGTGCCCATGGGTTGAATCACCTTATTAATTGCTCTTAGATCTGTCACCATTCTCCATTTCCCAGACTTCTTCTTGACCACAAATACAGGGAAATTCCATGGGCTGGTCGATTCTTCAATATGTTGAGTTTGTAACTGCTCCTGCACCAATTGTTCTAGGGCTAGCAATTTCTCCTCTGTCAAAGGCCATTGTTGGACCCAAATAGGTTTATCCGTCAACCATTACAAAGGCAGGGCTGTTAGTGTCTTAGGGGTGCTTGCAGCTTTTAGACTGTGTCTTTGTGCAACCTGAATGACCGACGGCTGTTTTAGATAGCCTCTTGAGGTAGTTCTTTCAAGGCCATGATTAGTTCTTTGGCTAGTATTTAGGCCTGGAGGAATCTTAATTTGAGTGTTCCATTGTCGTAGGAGATCATGACCCCATAAGTTCACCGCTATGTCGGCCATGTATGGCTTCAATCTCCCTCTCTGTCCTTCTGGTCCTATGCATTCTAGCCATCTCACACTCTGTTTTACCTGAGACAATGTCCCAATACCTAAAAATTGAACATCCACCTCCTTCAGAGGCCACCTGGGGTGGCATGCCTGCTGAGTTATGATTGAAACATCAGCCCCCGTGCTGACTAAGCCCTGCATAAAAATATTGTCTATTCTTATTATCAACTTTGGTCTTTGTTCATTTATGGAGGTCTGCCAAAATATGCTTGGTTTGCTGGATACCATCAATTTCTCTTGTAAGGGCAATCTATTGTATATGGTTACATGATCTACTTCTTCAGGCTTGGGATTTGTTACTCATCCTGAGGACACTGCTCTTCCATGGTGAGTGGATATGACTGAACCCTTTTTGGCTTGGAGGTCTGATTCTTGGGGGCTTCCCAGGGGAAGCCCCAAGTTATGTTTCCCAATGGTAAAAGTTTGCCATCTTGTCTCTTATAGATCTACATTCATTCGTCCAATGTCTGCCTTTGTTACATCTCCTACATAGTCCAGGAGGTAGTGGCTTTTTGTTTAAGTCACTCCTGTGATTGGAAAAGTTCCCATATATGCTTTGTCTACAATTTCTCTTTATATGGCCTGGCTTAACACAATTGAAGCAAATAATGCCTTGATTCCTCATCTTAGCATTAGCAATGGCTTGATCTACCCAATCTCTTCATCATGGTGTAGATATTCAGCATTAAGTGCATATTGAATCCATTTGTCTATGGGTGCACCCCTGATCTTTAATGGCATGATAAATTTTTTACATGTCATATTAGCATTATCAAAGGCCAAAGAGAGTATCAATTGTTTCCTAACTTCTGAATCCGACACTGCTCTATTTACAGCCTGAGTCAACCTCTGTAAAAAGTCTGTATAAGGCTCCATTGGACTTTGTTTAATCTGGGTATATGACTCAATTCTTTGTCCTGGGTCCAAAACCTTTTCCCAAGCATTTAAGGCAGCAGTATGGCACAGCAACAGAACATGGTCATTATAAGTAGCCTGAACTGATAAATCAGCAAACTGGCCTTCCCCAAGGATTTGGTCCTTGGTGACGGTAACATTCCCAGTTTGATCTCGAGATTCCAAGGCCTTAGCCTCTTCTCTAAACCAATTCCTCCACTGGAAGTTCTGGCCATCGTTCAACACTGTGGCTGCCAAATTCTTCCAGTCATCAGGAATTATTCGATTCTGTGCCGACCATGAGTTCAAGGATTGCCTCACTAAAGATGATTGTACGCCATAGTTCACTATGGCTTCCTTTATTGATTTTAAATCCTTCATGAGTATAGGTTCATAATTGTATCCCACATTGTCAGAAGCCCTTCCACGTGGTTGTTGTTTTTTGGTGTCTGCCACAACTGGGAATAGAGCTGGAGGGACGGGGGTTAGTCCCGTCATGGTAACCACTCTAGGTAAAGAACCTTCCCTGCAGTAGCACCATTTAAGAGGGGGCTCTGGGTTATCTTGAGCAGGTGTCACCTCAAAATCCTTTTCTAAAACCTCCAAGTGAGCCTCATGATCTTGTAACCTAGTGGTAATGGTCTTTTCCAGTGTTTTAAAGTCTTCTATAAATGATCTCTCCAATAATTTCATAGAATGGAACATTCTCCCAGTCTCCACATCTACCCTTTCCACTATCTTCTGTTCAAATTTCCTAGAGTTTCCATCCATTATCCAAAAATTTTCATCCATTTTTTTAAAATTTTTCATCCAATTTTCTAAAATTTTCATCAATATGAGCTCTAAATTCCTCTGTGATCAAAGTAGACCTCTCTTCCATGAAAACAATGAGTTTCTGGAATGTCTTAATAGGTTCATCCATGGCAGACATCTTAGCCTCATACTCTCTATGTTGAGATCCCTTAAAATAAGTAGGTATGAAATATATTATCACACAAAAAAGCAAAAGGACTCCTGGGTGGAGATAACCTCCAAATGCGTAATCTTGGAAATAATCCTCTATCACCATTGTGAAAAAGTGAGTAAAATTGTGAACATTTATCTGGTAAGACATTGTAGAAAGGAAAAAAATATGTAGAAAAGAAAAGGAAAAAAAAATACTCAGATGTAATGAGAACTTATGGCCAGCAGATGTCGCTGTTGTCATCAGCAGAGGCAGCAATGGTGCGGGGAAACGAGGTGGCGATTCTGCTGGGAGGGTCTTTCTCAGATCTTTCAACAAATCCTACCAGGCGTGCCCCACTAGAACGGGTCAGTCCGTCTCTCAGGAGGTCTGCCTTGTGCAGATTCTTTCCTGGTTGCGTACAGATGGCTCGTGCGCAGCTGGTAACCAATGTCTTTCAGACCGGCTCCGTGGGTGAGTGAGGAACCCGGCGGGTTTGTAGAATTAGCCCCGCGTTCAGGTGCCAATTATCGAGGTAAAAACCCACCGTGAGATATGTTTTAAATGGGGTTTATTTTGTGAAAATCGTTTATAAAACAGAGCCGGTTTTAAGAGAAGATGACAGGATAAGGTTGCAGCGCACCGGAGCCTTTTTAAGGAAGATTTTTTTATCTCTACACCGTACGTCCGAACTCCCACGCAGCTGGGCCGAACTGCTCACCTGGTCGGGAACTCTCTTGAGAGAATGACAGCTTTCTGCCTTGGTCCTCTCTCTCGAAGGTCTACTTCCGGAATCCTTTCCAGTTAACCACGCCCCCCTCGTCTCCAGTCCTATGATGCGATCGTTCACATATATAGTTCCTGATTTCCCACTACAGAAGATGCTCTACCTAAGGTGGTTACAATGAAGGGATTGCCCCCTACTCTACTGACACTATTCCGAGTCATGGTAGAGACCAAGAAAGTACATGGAAAGGCTTCAGACAGCATGGAATATTATTGTAAACCTATTAATATGCAGGATTTGAAAACCATTAAGGAAGCAATAGTGACATATGGAGTCCACTGGTCATACGTGAAACAGTTCCTAAATTCATGGTCGACACAGAATCAGGTAATTCCTAATGACTGGATGCATTTGGCAACCACAGTGTTAGACACTAGTCAACAATTACAGAGGAGAAATTAGTTGAGGGAAGAGGCTAGAGCCTTGGAATTTTGAGATCAAATTGGGGATGTTAACATCTCCAGGGAACAAATCCTTGGTAAAGGCCACTTTGCTGATGTGGCAGTTCAGACTGCTTATTATGACCATGCTCTTTTGCTGTGCTGTACTGCTGCCTTAAATGCTTGGGAAAAGGTTTTAGACCCAGGTCAGAAAACTGAGTCATATCCCCAGGTCAAACAAGGTCCAAAGGAGCCTTATATAGACTTTCTACAGAGGTTGACTCAGGCTGTACACAGAGCAGTGTCAGATCTAGGAGTTAGGAAGCAATTAATACTCTCTTTAGCTTTTGATCAAGCCGATATGGCATATAAGAAAATGTTCATGCCATTAAAGATCAGGGGTGGACCCATAGAAAAATGAATTCAATATGCAATTAATGCTGATGAGAATTGGGTAGGACAAGCCATTGCTAATGTTAGGATAAGCAATCTTGGCATTCATCATTTTTTTTAATTGTGGTAAGCCAGGACATATAAAGAAAAATTGTAGGCAAGGTATCTGTGGGAATACTCCCAATCCCAGGAATGATTCAAACAGAAGGCCACTACCTTCTGCATTGTGCAGGAGATGTGGCAAAGACCGACAATGGACAAATGAAGAGAGAAAAAAGGTGATTCAGCTCATGGGCACCCAACAGTCTGGTATACCCTTAACTTCTTTGCTACCTAGAGGATGGCCTATTATAGTTATTGTTTTGAAGGACTATTTTTTTTTTACCATACCTTTACAAGAACAAGATAAAGAAAAATTTGCATCCACAATGCTCACATTTAACAATACACACCCAGTAAAGAGGTACCAATGGAGGGTCCTTCCACAAGGGATGTTGAATAGTCCCATTCTATGCCAATATTTCATCTAACAGCCACTAGAAGTGATACACAAACAGTTCCCACAATCTATCACTTAACATTATATGGATGATGTATTATTAGCAGACCAGACATAGACACTTTGGAAAGACTGAAGAAATGAAGAAGGTGTTGCCTGATTGGGGACTTCAAATTGCTCCTGAAAAGATACAAAGAGGGGATTCTATCAATTATTTATAATATAAAATAAGCTTGCAAACAATTAGACCTCAGAAGGTGAAACTTCTGATTTTCAAAAACTACTAGGGAATATTGCCCACATATGACCAGTTATTGGTATAAAAAACTATGAACTAGTTTATTTGTTCAAAATCTTAGATGGAAATAAGGATTTGAACAGTCCCAGGGAATTCTCTTTTGAAGCTGAGAGAGAATTAGCATTGGTGGAAAAGAGATTACAAAAAGCACATGTGAACCTATAGATGCAGACCTTGACTGCATCTTGGTTATTTTACCTTCTGAGTATTCCTCTACAGGAGTCATAATGCAAAAGAAAATATTATACTAGAATAGATATTTCTACCACATAGGCAAAGTAAAAAATTGAAAATGTACATTGAAAAGATTTCCAATTTGATTTTCAAAGAAAATTTAGGCTTCATCAGTTGCCTGGAAAGGATCCAGCAGAAATTGATGTACCTTTGACTAATGAGGGAATTGATCGATTATGGACAAACAATGAACCTTGGCAGAAGGCCTGTAGTGGTTTCCTGGGAGAGATTAATAACAAATATCCCTGAAGCAAGAAGATTGAGTTTATACAGAAAACTAACTGAATTTTTCCTCATGTGGTACAGGATGAACCTGTTCCTGGAGCCCCTACATTTTTACTGATGCAAACAAATCAGGAAAGGCCAGTTATAAATCAGAACACTTCAGTAAGGTGGCACAGAGCCCCTATAATTCTGTTCAGAGGGCAGAACTATATGCTATAATTATGGTGTTATTGGATTTTACAGAACCTCTTAACCTGATAACTGACTCTCAGTATGTAGAAGGAGTTGTATTACAAAGCAAGTCCCAGATTAGCCAGGGCTACACAGAAAAACCTTGCCTTGAAAATAAAAAAGCAGAAAATATCACTTATAATTCAACCACTAAAACTGGATTATTTTGATTTTACAACTGTATGTGTGCATATATGTAATATGCAAGGTATCCTTGTCTTTCAAAATATGATATTCTCATATTACTTTGTAACTTTTTCTTACTTTGTACCCTATCAGAAGCTCATGTATTTATCCATCAGTAAAGCACTCTTATTAAATAAAAGCCAGAGACTTGTAGACTGGTTCCAAATATAATAAACACTAAGGTACAAACAAGAGCTATATCTAAAACCAACAACAGGAACAGATTCAATGTAGGAAGATGTGCAAATGTATATCAAGAAAATGCTGATAAAAAGAAAGCTCTATTGCCATGTGTCTTAGTTTAGGTTTTTATTGCTGTGGAGACACCATGACTGCAGCAACTCTTATAGAGGAAAACATTTCCTTGGGGTGGCTAGCTTACAGTTTCAGAAGTCCAGTCCATTATCATTATTACAGGGAACATGGCTGCATACAGGCAGCCATGATTTAGGAAGAATAACTGAGAGTCCTACATCTTGCAGACAACAGGAAGTTGACTGGGAAGTATACTGGATGGTATCCTGTGCATAGAAAGCACATCCCCCACAGTGACACACTTCCTCCCACAAGGCCACACCCACTTTAACAAAGCCACATCTTCTTTTTTTTAATGTCTGTCTTTTTTTTCTTTTTAAAGATTTATTTATTTGTTATATATATATATATATATAATATACAGAAGAGGGCACGAGATGTCATTATAGATGGTTGTGAGCCACCATGTGGTTGCTGGGAATTGAACTCAGGTCCTCCGGAAGAACAGCCAGTGCTCTTAACCTCTGAGCCATTTCTCCAGCCCTGCCACACCTTCTTATATTACCATGTCCTATGAGATTCTGGGACCCAATTACATTCAAACTATCACACTGTGGTAATATCAGATAAATAGAAATCAAAGCAAATTATATAAAATAGAAGTAAGGATGATTTTCATTAGCCTTCCAAAGCATCACTGTGCCTTTGTTTCTCATTCTCCTTACATCATCTATTTCATTCACTTCCCAAGAATATCATCTCTGCTGCCCAAATGCCTGCTGTGTGACTCTTCTCTTACAACTGCAGTCTAAATCAACCTTTCCCTAGAAGTTTCTTCAGATTCTTCTTCCTCTTCTTCTTCCTTATCCTCTGGCTCTTCCTTATTTTCTGGTTTTCTTCCATATGGAGGTTGGGTTTCATCTTGTGTGATTCCCCCCCCTTTCATTCTTTGCTTCTTCTTGCCTCTTTGTCTTTGAATGGAATTATTTCAAGTACTAACCTGGTCAATTTCCTTATTCTAAAAAACAAAACAAAACAAAACCAAAAAGCTTAACCTGGAGCAGACACACTGCAGAATTCAAGTGCAGTCTATCCTTCCATTGACCTCTTACCCCGCCTGCCTGGAAGAGGGCAGAGTTAGTTTTTTCCACGTGTCTCGTGAATGGAATCCCAACACCGGGAGTACCACAGGAGAGTTTATTAAAGCAGCAGAGATAGGGGCAGAAGGGAGCAGAGAGAGAAGAAGAGGGGAGGGGACTCCTGTGAGCCCTTTCTTTAAAAGGGTGGGTGGGCCCATGTTTGCATCGCCACACCCAGGGGCATGATTGACACTGTTACATTCCAGGTGAATGCAAGCTTTGGAAATCCTTACAGGCAGGACAGCTGGTGCTTACATGAAAACAGGGACTAGATTAGCCGCTACCACTTAAAAGTATTATTTTTAATCGTTTTTTTTAATTCTATGTGTTTTTCACATCATGTATCTTAATTACAATCATTCCCCATCCCTTTGCATCTACCCTCTGTACATGCACCCCCCTGTCCAATAGAACAAAATTCAAGAAAAAAAGGAAGAAAATAAAATGAGAAAAATAAAAAAGGGATGGAATTGAAAATCTTGTCATGGAAGCTGCAGTGCAACTCAGTAAGTCATGCTGTATGTACCCCTTTGTCCATACATCTCTACTTGCACTGCTCATTTATTTATTTACTTATTTATTTGCCTTGGTGTTTGCCTGGAACTGGAACTACAGACAGTTGTTAGCTGCCATGTGGGTGCTGGGAATTGAACCCGGGTCTTCTGGAAGAGCAGACGGTGCTCTTAACCGCTGAGCCATCTCTCCAGCCCCTTGTACTGTTTATTGTGTGGAGTCATTGGTCTGGTTTGAGGCTCCTGGTTTCCACTACACATTTGATGCAGGGCACCCACTTGGACTCTTCCTGACATCCTGATGTTGCCCTGTGTTGTGGAGAGCCTGCAGCTTTGGGTCGGTGGGTTAGGTTCTTTCATGTGCTCCAGCAGGTCATAGATGGGATGGATGTTGGGGCAGCCAAGTCATAGTTCTGTGTCTGTGCCTGGGTCTCTGCAGAGTTGGTTTACCTGATGGTCACAATCCCGGGCTGCATTAACAGGGTTGCCTCTATTGTGCTGCTCTGGAGGTGCAGGGCCTCTCCTGAGTGTTGCAGCTGGTTGGGTCAGGGATGGTTCTGCCACCCTTAGGATCACAGGGCCAGCTCTCCCAAGTGCCTCCTGTGGTGCTGATGGGCAGCAGGTCTGGGGGAGCAATTCTTTCCTGCCCATGTTGCCACCAGACAGATAGTTAATGGGGACAGCTTTGCCATGGTCACTGTTTCAGGGCTGAATTTCCTGTACCTGCACTAACAGTGTTGGCTTTATCATGCTGCCCTGGCAAGGTGCAGAGCCTGCTCTCTGGAGGGCTACAGCTGGTGGGGGTCAGGAACAGCTCTCCTGCTCTCATGACCACAGGGCCAGATCTCCTACCTGATTTTCTTAAATGTATTTACCAATTTAAAATGAAAGTCTGTTTTAAAAATCAGATATGACTTACTATATTGTATTGTTTTTATGTATAGTTTCAATCCTTGTGGTTTCAGTATTTTAACAGCATGTGTCATGTATACATTGATTTGTTACTCATTTCCTACACTTTGTTTTCACCCTCAGACCCACAGTTAGTTTCAGTATCCACTGGTCATCAGTTAGCATTTTCTAAAACTAAAGAAGAAGAGGTCTGTTGTATCTTTATCTTTCTTCTTGTACTGAAGGGCCTCAACTAGGCTTTGCTTTCCTATCACCAGTGAATGATCCTAGGCATCATGTATCCCATTCAAGCTACTAAGCTACATCCATAGGAGTACAATTATCAGGAAAACTCAGAATATACAGATGTTTCTTTGCTCTGGAAGCCAAGCAGAGCAATAAGTTGTGGGAAATGCCCCACTCAATTGAATGGGGATTAATACCAAACACAATGCTTCTTTCCAGGCCCGAGAATCGACGGATGCTGTCAAATATGATAAAATCAAACAAATTATTCATCTGTGACACTCTTCTCTTCCTCATTTCACTCAGGAACTTCTTTGTATATGTATCCTTTTCCTGTTCCGTGCTGAAAAGCACAGCAATATCTTGGAGAGAATAGCCATCATTCAGGAAAGAATTGCACTTATCTGCTACAAAGATCACCATATTTTTCAAGTTCAACTGTTTCTGCTCAAAGCTGCCTGATACACCTTGAACCCAGGTAAATTTTTTGAGTATTTCCAGGGACTCGGAAGGGATCCTGGGTGGAGGATTATTTTTGATTTCCCATAACTCATTTTGTAAAAACTCAGCTATTTTATCAGCGTTGCGTACCACTTTTGTGAGCTCTTCCTTTGGATGCTGGCATGAGAAAGGTGGGAGACCACTCACTTGCATGTGGCATGTCTGAAAATAGTCCAGAAAGATCCAGAGAATTCCGGTACAATTTTTCTCTCTCTGAGTGATGCGTTTCACCTTCTTATACCAGTTTCCGTTTTCAGTGCGGAAATTCTGGGCTTCATCAACAACGATGTGTTGGATTCTGTCTGTGTTAAACGAATATTTCATGAAAGTCTTCCGTGTCACTGCCTGACAAATATTTTTTGCCCTGTAATAGTGAAAAAGACATTAGGTGTTTCCCTAACTGAATCACATGCTCAGCAACACAGAACTGCTGTCATAGGTTATTCTACTGTGTAATTCCCAAGAATCAGGGTAACTTAACAGAAATGTTCAAACCCAGATTGATAACACAGAGACATAGGTTCCACTTACCCGATAAAGTTCCTCAAACGCTGATTTTCACAGATATAAAGAATTCTATCTATTTCACAGTGGAATGTGTTTTTTATCTTTTTCAGGATCTTCATGGCCATGATCGTCTTTCCCGACCCTGGCAAGCCATGCACAAACAGTTCCGGGGCTTTGTGAAGATTTTTTGAGAGTATCTTATATTGCTGGGCTGTGAGAAGATTCAAAATTTCACAGCCAAGCTGGTCACTCAAGAAAGATCTGAAGTTGAGCAAGACAATCACAAGGGCCTGCAGCAGGGCTTCCATTTCCTGGGTGTTTGCAAGCTTATAGGAGCATGGGTAATCTATAGGAGAGGCTGAGCCCTCACTGCTCTCTACACTGCTATTGGAACTCAGGCAGAGAACTTTGGTCATGACACACAGCTTCCCAGTGTAGCCACCAGTGTTCACCAGCTTCTGCTTCAGAGTAAAGGCAGTGTGGGTACAGTAGTCCTGTGCACCTTCATCCTTGTCTTCAAGGATGGTGTAGAGGGTGGGAGAGTGATGCATCGCAATCAGCAGAGCATCACAGATGACTCCCTGCTTTTCTTCCAGGTCCAGGTCCACAGCCCAGCTTCTAGACAGGATCAGCAAGCCACAGGAGACAGAATGCACTTGCTGACTTATTAAGGTCTCCAGACTGTCATACTGTGAGCTCAGCTCCCTCCAGAGGGATTTAGGAATATATGCCAAATGTTCTGGTGACACTGGACATGGAAAGAATAGACAAGATTTCAAATAAGTGTTTGTATTGTTTTGTGTGATTCACATATTATGTTTAAAACAGAGAATTATGGCCAACACAAAACAGACTCAATGGTATTTTTGGAATTCTTTTCTCATATGCTTTGTCTGGGTATATTTCTTATCTTACAGGTCTTT
Source organism: Sigmodon hispidus (assembly GCA_004025045.1). Lineage (NCBI taxonomy): Eukaryota > Metazoa > Chordata > Mammalia > Rodentia > Cricetidae > Sigmodon > Sigmodon hispidus. Next base: position 29,928 of record PVIH01017394.1, on the reverse strand, counting down.
TGCTTATTTATTATGGTTTATAATTTTGTGTGTGTGTCATCTGTGTGCTCTGTATGTTTCTTGTTCTTTTTCCTTGTTTCTTTTTTTTCTGTTTGTTTGTTTTAGTTGTCCATTTTTTTTATGATGAGAGGTAAAGGGGGAAAGTACGTGGATTTTAGTGGGTGGGGAGGTGCTGAGGATCTGAGGGAGCAGACACAATGATCAGAATATGTTGTATAGAAAATCTGTTTCCAAAAAAATAAAATTATAAAACATTTTAAAAATAAAAAGGTAACCAAGTTCTTTTGTGTAGTACAACTTAAAAGAAATTCCATCTGTATACACCTCCTTTAATTCACATCCCCCCAAGCTGATGGGATGATGTGACTCTCCTATCATTTCACAGAATAGTCTGTGCCAACTAAAATAAAATTTATTGAGCCTAAGGAAGTGCAAAAATCTGTGTAGCTATTCTTACATCAAATTCCTTTGTGGAAATTTTAAAAACATTTCCGATAAGCTAAAAAGTAAAAAAAAATGAGTTCAGGTAAATTAATTTTGAGAAAATGGATCTAAGGCCATCTTAATACATTAATTGCTTGGACCTTCATATGTATTTATATATACACAAGATGTTTCTATATTGTTCGATTAACATGTCATATATATTCCGAGTGTGATGTTAAAGAGGCTATTTCTTTCCCTCAGAAACTCTGATCTTTTCTAAGTAGAAATTTGTAGACAAAACATAGCTAAAATCTGACATCAATTATCTGAAATTATTATTTTGTACCAAGCCCAGACCCTCGTGATTCATTCTCACTACCTTCTTTCAAGACAGATTAGTCATGGTTCCTATGTGCCCACCTATTTCGCCATGTGAATGCTTGTGTTCTTCCCTCCATCCCTTAAAAGCTGACTAAAATGGTCAACTATATCATGTTTCCAATGTAAGGCTTTTGACATGGCTCTACTGGTTCAGTGAGTTCTGAACCCAGTATCCGAATCCTTGAGACACTGACTCAAATGCACATGCTCAAGCCCTGGGAATGCTATGTTTTAAATTCCTGGTAGATGCTTTGACTTCTGCATTTTTTAAACTATCAGATTTTGCTATTACCATGCTAGATGACTTCAAGGGTATCTGAAATTCCCCAGGGGTTTGTAGCACTGTTACTTCATAAACTTGGTGTTGCAGAAGGCAATCTCATTGATTTCTTTTTAAACAAAGGGATTAAGTGATTTCATTCTCTTAATGAAAAAATTAGCTGTTCATACCTGGAAATAAATGCTTTTGGAGACTGACTTTATGCTCTAGTCCTTTCTTACAATATACTGGTCTGCAGCGTGGAGGGCTGTTAGAGATACTCAGCTGAGACTCAAAGTCGATATGTAGGTTATGAAGGTAGGATGACTGATTGGCAGCTGCCTCTGTGTGACACAGTGAATAAAAACAGTTAGAATAACAAAGAATAGGCTTTATTCCAAAGAAGAAACATTGGAAGAACACTAGAAACCATACAGAAGGAAAGTTGAAGCTTGATCCAGAAGGTAATATAAGCAGCTCTGGTGAAAAGACCAGAAGTCCCATCCACATGACAAAATCAGAATCCTCTAAAGCTTCAAATCCAACTGAAGGTTCTGGGGAGGCAATGACTCCTCTGATATCACAGGGAAGTAATAGAGAAGAGGTCCACTTTGTCACTTTACTGGGTGTAAACTAGATAGAGAACGTGCTGGTTAGTACTGAGCTACTCTGGGTCCTGAAAGCAAGAAAATAATCTCAAATCAGGGATTCTGGTGTCAGCCTGCCGCAGTTCTCTATGAAAGGTAAGCATGGGCAAAGAAGAACTAGGCACTGATATGCCAAGAGTTCTGGTAGTAGTAGGATGGACTTAGAAAGTGAAGCTTCAGTCTGGAAAGGCAGCTCAGAGGTCAAAAACACTGGCTGGGAGGCAGAGGCACAAAGATCTCTGTGAATTCAAGGCCATCCTGGTCTACAGACTAGTTTCCAGGACAGTGAGGTCTATGAAGTGAAACTCTGTCTTGAAAACCAAAAAAAGAGAAAGAATAATAATTTCTGGTTTCTCATTAGACCAAAATTAAATAAAACTATAAACCAAAAGCCAGAGAAACTACAGAACTTTACAAACACTAGATATTAGACAATGAATGACCAGCATGCCAGTGGTGAAACCAGGAAATTAAAACATTCACATAACTAGATGAAAATGGAAGCAGCAGTTATAAAAACATTTAAAATGTATCAAAGACACATCCAATAGTGAAGTCTATAGACATGCTATCTCAAGTAAGTAACATCATGGAATTTCAACTCAGAGAAACAATTTAACAAACAAGAACAATCCAGGCCCCAAATTAGTAGATAGAAAAAGATAATAATCATTAGGGTGGAAATTAATAAAGTAGAAATGAAAAGAATAATCAAAAGAATGAGTAAAACAGATCTTTAAAAAATAGATAAGGTGGATAAGACCTTAACTAAATCAACTAAAAAAAAGAGATGAGATAACATTACAGTAGGTATCAACAAAATCCAGAGGCCCATTAGGGAATACTTTGAAAACCTATATTTTTAAAAAAATATTATTTATTTATTGTGTATACGTGTACAGAAGAGGGTACTAGATTTTGTTATAGATGGTTATGAGCCACCATGTGGTTGCTGGGAATTGAACCCAGGGCCTCTGGAAGAACAGCTGGTACCCTTAACCTCTGAACCATCTCTCCAGCCCTGAAAGCCTATATTGTAAAGAGGTCAAAAATGTAGGGTTTTGGATCAAAGGAGAAATCCCTGGACATGTATCACCAACCCAAACTGAATCAAGATCAATGAAGTGCCAGTTGCCAAAAATGAAGATAAATCTCTTTCATTTCAATGCACCTTCTCACATTTGCAGGAGGACTGTGTTGTCTCTTAGCAAATAGCTGTGACATAAGTACAGCATCCCTTCTGTGCCTACCCAAAAGGAAAATGAAGAGAATTATAGCAAAGAAAAGCTCCGAATTGGATGGATTCACTGTTGACTTCTAGAAGACCATCACTGATGAGTTTACAGCAATGTTCTTCAAACTAGTCTGTGAAATATAAGGGAAGAAAAACTATCAATGCATGCTATAAATCCATATTGTTTTGGTAGCATAATCATAAAAAGACAAAATAAAAAAATCAGCCGCTCAATTTCCATGATAAACTCATAAAGAACTTGAAAACCAAACTTAACCAAAAACTGAAAAGATCACTTACCATGATCAAGTTGGTTTCATTCCAGAGAAGTAAGGGTGGCTTAACATAGGCGAATTAAGAAATGTAATGAGTCACATAAGTAGAATCAGGGACAAAAACAAAAACAACAACAACAAGAAACCACAGATCATTGTAGAGAGCTGCGTGCAGCTGCACCTTAAAGATGGCGCTGGCTTCCGCCCTCCACCTTCCCGATGGTGAGTGCTCTCAGTGATAAACAACTCCATAATTGGCTAAGGCTAAGAATCTGGCTTGCTTTCGCGTACCTGGGCCTATCAGTAATGCCCACGTGGCACACTAGGGTTGGCTGCCCAGGGGCTATTTAGGCTGCGGGCGGGTTTCCCCAGGGTCAGAAGAAGTCAGAAGAAGTCAGAAGAAGATTGTTCAAGGTTCCTGAATAAACTGCTGAAAGAGGAGCTTGATGTTGCATCTTCCTTGCTGGTTGAGATCATCTTATTAGATACAGAAAATATCTGTGTGAAAATTTTACATCCTCCCATAATAAAAGCCCTGAAGAAATCAGGAACAACAACAAAAAAAACCAGATGTCAAAAGATAAAGGCTCTATATGACAAACCTAAGCCTAACATTATACTAGGAAAAAACCCTAAAAGTGCTGCCTATAAAAATCAAGTATTTACTCTTATTCAAGGCAAACGTACAAATAGAAGTCAACTGTTCTATTTGCAGATGATCTGATCCTAACCTTAAAGGCTCTGCCAGTAATCTCTCACATTTGATAACTTTCCACAAGGTAGCAGGACATAAAAATCAATAGATAAACCCAGCAACTTTTCTATATACCAGTAACAACCTGCTGAGAAACAGATCTGGGAAATCTCATTAATGATTGCTTTAAAAAAATCCCTTGGAACAAACCTAACAAACACACACTTTCAAACGCCAAGACAAAAACCAGAAAAAAAAGACTCCTATGAAAATGGCTGTCACTAAGCTTAGTCTAATGAGCCCATAGAAACTCTATCAAATTCCAGAGATGTTTTTCACAGAACCAAGAAAAAAATTCTTGAGCTATCTCTCCAGTCCTACAAATTTCTTGTGTTCAAAAAAATCATAAAGATCCAGAGAAAGCCAACTTCAGGAGGTATAACGAACTCAGAATTTTCAGAGTGTGAAGGATAAGAGGACTCCAAAGAGTCAGAAAAGACAGAGAAGGAAAAACTCTCCCCTCTTACCTGGACCAACATCCATCATCATGCCTACCCAATCCTTAGTAGCCAATGGGTAGATATCTTCCTTCTTGTCTACCATCCATGAAGTGGGAGGTTCTGAGAACACCGCACAACAGAAAGACTCCACTTTGATCACACAGAGATAACCATACAAATTCCCCTGGTGATACACATCTATGACTCTGGTCTTATGAGACACTTTTTTTTCAGATGAAGAAAAATGGAAAATTGGTAACTTGGATATTGCTTCATTTGCCACTTTTTCTAAAGAGTCACGGTCAATATTGTCTTTTGGACATCCCAGGACCCTCTTACTCTTATCATCCACCCCAATGAAAAGGTAGCCTCCACGGGTGTTTGCAAATGCAGAGACATACTCTGGAATTATATTTTTCATGTAGTCTTGGATGTTTTTTGTAGAGAACTGTTTAAACTCTATAGTTGTAGATTCAGGAAAAAGCAAGATTTCATTATATTCAAGTTTCTCACACTGGAAAATTTTAAAAGCAGGATTTGATTCAAGGCTGTTTTGATGTGTAGTTCTGGAAATTTTAGCAGGTGGAGTTCCTTCATCAGTCTGATTACAACAAGAATTAGATTTCTTATCCTTTAGAAATCTGAATGCATCTATTGAATTCATGGGAATGGCAGAAGTTTCAGATCTACAGTACAAGGAAGACTTTTGGCTGCAAATGCGAGGCTTAGCAGAACCACCTTCAGGGCAGCAGCTCCAAGATTTAACAAAAATGTAAAAATTATTCCCTTGTTGCCGGGTTTCAAAGAAAGCCTGCAAATTACAAGACTGGATAAGGTCTCTCAAAGACTGTTCCAAATCCAGCCCCATTTCTACAGGATGATCACAGGTGTTGGCCATTTGTATGTCAATCACTCCTCCTCCGGAGTTTAACAGAGCACAGGCAGCCTTTGTAATTCTTGCTTTATCCAGCTTTCTCCTCTTTGAATCCATTTTCTTTCGGCGTTCTTCCCCAAGAGTCACTTCTTTTACACAGATGACCAAGTCCGCATGAGACTGTATCACCACTAAGAAGGGATCTGTCTCCATGTTGATCCTACAGTCAAACAATCAAGACACTTCTTTTACCTTTATTAAGATTAATTCTCTCATGTACAGAGTTCATTGATTTTCTTGAAAATATTAGACCTAAGTCAAATATCTTCTGCCAAAGCAGTAAAATAAAAAAATAGACCTTTGTTTTTAGAAACTGTTTGAAGGGAGAATGGAAGTAGAAGTTACCATAACATGTGAGATGGGCTATGGGAGGAAAACACATTAAAGAGGTGTTCCAACTAATTTGGCTATTAAGCTGTAGTTTCATAATGCTCTCAGGAGGAGCTAATATCACCTACTCACTTGAATTATCAGGGTGAAACCATCAGCATTGAGGTATAGGGGAAGGAGGGATCAACTAACGCAAGGATGTGCCATGGTGTGTGACATCACATCTTGGAACATATTCCCAGTGAATTAGGGGGTAAATAGAGAATATACTGGAAGGAGATATCAAAAAGGCCATGAAAACCCAGAAAGGTAGGAGAAAAACAAAAGGAATATGATATCGGGGAGTGGAGCACAAGGCTGTTTGCTGAGATTTTTCAGGTATGTAAACTGCTGACAGATGCTGCAAGTTAAGATAGGAAAGTCTTATTGTATGACTTAGTGAAATGCTAGGAGGTAGTGGTGCACATCTTTAGTTCCAGCACTCAGGAGGCAGAGGCAAGAGGATCTCTGAATTCAAGGCCAGCCTGGTCTACAGACTGAGTTCTAGGACAGCCAGGGCTACACAGACAAACCCTGTCTCAACCTCCCTCCACAAAAGAGGATTTAATGAATGTCACAACTATGACTTTAAAAAGACCTCTGATGCTGAAGTCTTTCTTAGAGATGAGTGACAAAGGACATTGCTTGGCATGAAATTCTGTCATATACTGTTGTAGAATATTTCTACACACTGTGTAAAGATGTGTTACTGTGACTGGTTTAATAAAGAGCTGAATGGCCAATTGCTAGGCAGGAAGAGGTTAGGAGTAACTTCTGGGGACAGAAAGGACTGGGGAAAAAGAAAGGTAGAGTCGCCAATTGGATATAAAGGAAGCAGGACATGCAAGAGGAGAGGTAAAAGCCATGAGCCACGTGGCAACATGCAGATGAATAGAAATGGGTTAATTTAAGTTATAAGACCTAGTTGGAAACAAGCCTAAGCTAAGGCTGATCATTCAAAATTAATAAAAAATTCTCCACCTTATGGTCAGGGAAAAAAGACTTGTTACCTATGGTGCCTAATGTGGGGTTCAAATATCTAAACATAGGGCCTGAGAAAGCTAAGAAAAGCTTCTGAATCCTGCAGTCTTTCAGATGAGCTGGTGCTAAGTGGCATATAGAGAGAGGTATGGGCTGGGTCAGCTGCTGGTGCCATGTGCCAGTGTTATGCTGGCTGAGCCCCACAGTGGCTGACATGCTCTAGGGAGCTCACTGAATCAAGAACAGCCACTGGAGAACCATTGGGAAAAGGAGCTAGACCCTCCAAGGGTAGGCAACTGTTGATTGACATGGGCAGTATGTGGAGCCTTGAGAAGTGGGATCAGACTGTGTTCCTTTGGGTGGGCTGGCACCTTGGAGCCCATTCCCTTCAGAGGAACACCTAACACAGTCCTGATATTAGGATGAGAAAATGAGACTTTCTGGGAGTGGATGTACCATGCTGAGCTGACCCACCTTGGGACTTCTTGCCCTTTTTTGGGAGGGCATGATGTCCTCCTCATTCCCAAGAGGCAGGGTGGGTATCAGACAGAGCCAAGCTATGAAGGTCAGGGAATGGGACCCCATATCTTTAATCCTAGCTCTAGGATTGCTGAAAGATGAAGTAAGATAGTGTGTGGAGGGAGAGAAGGGAGGAGTCTAGCTTTCCTGTGACTTTCCTGGTGGGCTGAGGGGAGAGAGTTTGGTTGGAGTCAGAGGATTCATGAACAGGCTGAGGAGTTGACTAGGTGAGAAGTGGCTGTGGTTTGTTTTTCTATGTCTCTAATATTTCAGCTTTTCCCCCCAATATCTGGCTCCGGTGTTTTTTTTTTTAACATAATACCAAATAGAATTCGTGCAATACACTGCCATGTGGGTGCTTGGAATTGAACCTGAGTCTTCTGTAGAAACAAGTCTTGTTTGTTGCTGGACCATCTCTCCAGCTCCATATAAAAGAGTTTTTAGGAAGTAAAATTTTTTCTCTTTGTTTTTATTATGAATAAAGTCACATTTTCTATCTGTGTATATCCTTATTCAAGGTCTCTTCTCCCTACCACCCCCTCCAGTCACAATCTCTTCTCCACATCTCCCCATCTCCTCCCCAGCAAGGGCAGGGAGGTCCCAAGGTCCCAATATTGCTCAGTTCAGCATCCACTCCTGGCAGATCCAGTTTCCTCACCCAAACATCACGTCACGTGTTCTTCTAGAGGGAGTGGGATCCAAGGTGCCAGTCCAAGGTGTTTCAGATCTCAAGCTGTTCAGTGGTTGTGGTATGCAGCTTGGACATGATTTGCTTTTTGCTTTTTTTGTTTACAGTACACTATTGAGTGAGTACATCCCTTGCTTATCTTTCTGGGTTTGAGATACCTCCCTCAGGAGGATATTCTCTAAATCCATCCATTTGCCTGCAAATTTTAGGATATCATTTTTTCTTACTGCTGAGTAGTACTCAATTGTGTAGATGTACGACTGTTAATCAATTCTTCAGTTGAGGAGCATCTAGGTTGTTTCCAGGTTCTTGCTATTATGAATAGTGCAGCTATGAACATAGTTGAGCTAATGCCTTTGGAGTACGAATGTACATCTTTAGAGTATACACCCAGAAATGGTATTGCTGGGTCCTTGGGGAGATTGATTCCCAGTTTTCTGAGAAACCGCCATACTGTATTCCAGAGTGGCTGAACAAGCTTACACTCCCACCAACAATGGAGGAGTGTTCTCCTTGCTCTGCAACCTCTCCAGCATAGGCTGTCATCTGTGTCTTTTATCTTAGTCAATCTAACAGGTGTCAGGTGGTATCTCAAAGTTGTTTTGATTTGCATTTCTCTGATTGCTAAAGATGTTGAGCACTTTTTCAAATGCCTTTCAGTCATTCATAATTCTTCTGCTGAGAATTCCCTTTTTAGTTCTGAACCCCATTTTTTGATTGGGTTATTCAAGGTTTAGAGCTCTAGTTTCTTGAGTTCTTCATATATCTTAGAGATCAGTCCTCTATCACTTGTAGGATTGGTGAAAATCTTTTCCCATTCTGTAGGCTGTGGTTTTGTTCTATTGATAGTGTCCTTGGCTTTACAGAAGCTTCTCAGTCTCAGGATGTCCCACTTACTGATTGTTGTTCTTAGTGTCTGTGCCACTGGTGTTATATTTAGGAAGTGGTCACCTTTGCCAATTCGTTGGAGGTTATTTCCCACTTTCTTTTCTATCAAGCTCAGAGTGGCTGGGTTGATGTTGAGGTCTTTGATCCACTTGGATTTGAGTTTTGTGCAGGGTGACAAGCTTGGATCTATTTGCATTTTTCTACACACTGCCAACCAGCTATACCAACACCATTTGTTAAAGATACTATCTTTTGTCCACTGAATATTTTGGGCCTCTTTGTTGAAGATCAGGTGTTCATAGGTTTTTGGGTTAATGCTCAGATTCTCTCTTTTTTTTTTTTTCAGATTCTCAATTTGATTCCATTGATCCACAAGTCTGTTTTTATGCCAGTACCAGGCTGTTTTTATTACTGTAGCTCTATAGTAAGTATAACTTGAAGTCTCCTGAGGTTCTTTTGTTGAGCAAAATTGTTTTGGCTATCCTGGCTTTCCTGTTATTCCAAATGAAGTTGAGTATTGTTCTTTCAAGGTTTGTAAAATATTGTGTTGGGATTTTGATGGGCAGTGCATTGAATCTGTAGATTGCTTTTGGTAGAATTGCCATTTTTACTATGTTGATCCTATCTATCCAGGTACATGGGAGATCTTTCCATTTTCTGATATCCTCTCCAATATCTTTCTTCAGAGTTTAAATTTTTGTCAAATAGATCTGTTATTTCCTTGATTATAGTTATTCCAAGGTATTTAATGCTATTTTCAGCTATTATAAAGGGTGATGTTTCCCTTATTTCTTTTTCAGCCCTTTTATCTTTAGTTTATAGAAGGGCTACTGATTTCTTTGAGTTAATCTTGTATCCTGCTACATTGCTGAAGGTGTTTATCAGTTGTAGAAGTTCCCTGGCAGAATTTTGTGGATCACTTATGTATACAATCATATCATCTGCAAGTAGAGATAGTTTCACTTCTTCTTTTCCAATTTCTATCCCCTTAATCTCCTTTCATTCTCTAATTGTTTTAGCTAAAACTTTGAGAACTATATTGAATAGGTAAGGGGAGAGAGGACATCCTTGTCTAGTTCCTGATTTTAGTGGGATTGCTTTGAGTTTTTCTCCATTAAGTTTGATGTTGGCTGTCAGCTTATTGCCTTTATTATATTGAGATATTTTCCTTGTATTCCTGATCTCACCAGAGCTTTTTTATCATAAAGGAGTGTTGGATTTTGTCAAAGGTTTTTTTCAGCGTCTAAGGATGTGATCATGTGGTTTTTTCCTTTAGTTTGTTTATATGATGAATGATGTTTACGGTTTTTCATATGTTGAACTATCCCTGCATTTCTGTGATGAAGCTTACTTGGTTATGGTGGATGATATTTTTTTTATATATTGTTATATACGGTTTGCCAAAATTTTGTTGAGAATTTTAGCATCAATATTCATGAGGGAAATTGGTCTGTAATTCTCCTTTTTTGTTGTGTCTTTGAGTGGCTTGGGTATTAGGGTAACTGTGGCCTCAATAAAAGGAATTTGGCAATATTCCTTCAGTTTAAACTGTGTGAAATAGTTTGAGGAGTAATGGTAGTAATTCATCTTTGAATGTCTAGTAGAATTCTGCACTGAAACCATCTGGACCTGGGCTTTTTTTACTTGGGAGACTTTTAATGACAGCTTCAATTTCCTTAAGGGTTGTAGGTCTGTTTAGGTAATTAATCTGGTCTTCATTTAATTTTGGTAAATGGTACCTGTCCAAAAAGTTGTCCATTTCTTCTAGGCTTTTCATTTTTGTGGAATATAGATTTTCAATGTATGATCTGATAATTCTCTGTATTTCCTGGGGGTCTGTTGTTATGTCCCCCTTTTTATTTCTGATTTTGTTGATTTGAACTCTCCCTCTCTGTTTTTTGATTAGTTTGGCTAAGGGCTTATCTATCTTGTTGACTTTCTCAAAGAACCAACTCTTTGATTCATTGATTCTTTGTGTTTTTCTTTTTGTTTCAATTGTATTGATTTCAGCTCTAAGTTTGATTATTTCCTGCCATCTACTCCTTCTAGGTGAGTTTGCTTCTAATTGTTCTAAGGCTTTCAGCTGTGCTGTTAGTTCTCTAGTGCGGGTTTTCTCTAGGTTTTTCATACAGGCATCTAGTGCTATGAATTTCCCTCTTAAGACTGCTTTCATTGTGTCCTACCAAGTTTGGGTACATTGTAGATTCATTTTTATTAAGTTCCTGGAAGACTTTGATTTCTTTCTTAATTTCTTCCTTGACCTAGAGGTGGTTCAGCTGAGTGATGTTTAGTTTAGGAAGTAAAATTTTAAAAATGTCAAATGACATAGACTAAGGCTGTACTAGAGTCTGATAGGTAGACTGTTTCTCGACAGGAAATGGGTGAGATACCATGGAAAGGGCCAGTGGGACAACTGGTCCATAGTAAATAGTGCCGTTCCATGAGAACTGAAGAAAGGTGTTCTCTGTCTCTCTTACATTACCTGTAGAAACTGTTGGAAAAGATCAGGCCTCTGATGGATGTGTGTGGAAGATGAGGGTGGGTCCACAAAACTTTAGATGGGTTAGAACAGTACACTGCACAAAACAAATTGGGATTGGCTATCTTGGGGCAGAAGCAGAACAGAAAAAAACACAACAGTAGAACAAGTGATGTTTGGGAAACTGACATCACAGGGTCCTTGGCTCTTTCCCAATAGCTTCTAGGTCATAAACTCTGGGTTAGAAAATTGGCACAGCCATATCTAATAGGAATGGTAGAAGTCATAAAGCCAATACAGCTGCTTGGCAAAGATCCAGCTGAGCCCCATGATGACCAAAGTGCTACTTTTGGCTTTGATCTCAACCTATTGCATAGTGGGAAACTTTTAACATTTGTACAATTTGGGAATATTGGTTTGATGGGAAATTTCTTATGAGTCATTTATTCTGTCTTCCAGGAATATTGCTTCTAAGCTTCCTTAGGAAAGTCCGAACATCCACCCCTCCTGATTTTAGGGGGATATCATTATCTACTTGAAGGTCCTCCTAACACCTTAGAGGCTGTGACACACATACAGAAGCTGGAGGTCTCTTTATGAGGCTATGAGATACTCTTGAAACATCTGTCCCTGTACTTACTCAGGAACAAGATAATCAAAACAAAGAAACTTAAAAGTGTCAACATGATTCAGTGGGCTAGAGAAGGTCACAGAGAAGATTACAAGCCTTAGGTGACTACAAGGCATGTGCAGCAACAAAGTTCGATTAGATGGATTACACAGAGACTTATTGATAAACAGAGTGATGTTAAAAGATGATATAAGATTAAGATGTCAGGGCTTCCCCTCCATAGAAAAGTTAGCACATGCTGAGCCACTGTGGTGTCATATGATCAAGGAACAACAGAATGCCATGATTAGACATATCAACAAATTCTATAAATCTATATAATGTAAACTCTGTATTATGCCAGAATTTAAATAATAACTGCAGCAGCTCTGCCCTAAGAATTTTTCTTGGGCACTCTGACCATTAAGGGTTAATAATACACTGCTTGAGACATGGCAGTCTGCCTGAGCTGGCTTGGAAATTTTGTTTTGGTCTAGTTCCACAAAGCAACCAGAGCTACCAGCTTAAGAAGAGGCTGTCATATGCCTCTAGATTCTTAAAAATTGGGTTATGGGGTTAAGGAGTAAAAAATGATAACTCTGTTGATGATGTCAAAACGTGAGGAAAAATGATTGGAAATGATAATTCTGTCATAGTTTATTAATGATGACTAAGAGATGAGCAAGAGGAAGTGAAACACATGTCTAAAACCCAAAATGAACATCATGAATCTATCTCCACTTACTAAATACTGTGTAAATAACGAAGCACTCGCTGCTAGTCAGTCAGTCTGCAAGATTCTTCCGAAAGAAGCCTTGCTCTCCTTCCTTTGCTGACTCCTTCCCTTCTCTTTAGGATCTGTCAACTGTTGAGGCTGGTCCCCAGCAGACAGTTAACAGTTCTGTTTCAGCCTCTTAGCGTCCCAGTTAAGTTTAGGTAGTATCTTACAGGGGTTGCTTAGTAGCATCTGCAGAATCTTTGAACGTTGCAACTTCCAAACTGCAATTGGGGACCTGAGACACTTGTACTCTGGGAATCTAACTTGCACTTGCTGACTGCGACAGGCTCTGCCAGCACAGAAACATGCTGCTGAGCTCTGCCCTAGCGCCACGGGGTGCAGGCATTCGTTACTGGGTGTGTGTGGTCCTGCCCTCCACTCTGGCCTTTCCTCTTCTGCCTCCCATCCCTCCTCCCCTGTGCTTGAATGGTCAGGTTCACACCCACCCGGATCATCACCTATCACCCTCATGTTTTTTAAAGATCTTGCCCCTAAGCCTGATAAAAAAATACCTGGATTTTGACAGATGTCACCTTGACTTCTGAGCTGCTCAGGCCACCAGGTCCCGGATTTGGCGGGCTAGACCTGGTTGGTGGCCTGACTTCACAATTCCCGGTCCTGCGCATTTGCCAGGCTGGTGCTAAGGTCCCGCCTTTCCTTTACAATGGCTGGCTTCGCTCCCCGCCAAAGCCGCGGAAACAGACCAATAGGAAATCTACTAAATACCGGGAAACTTGAAACTCAGAATGTGTCTAATAAACTAGACTTTAATAATCCTAAACTTTACATTGAGCTTCCGGATGGTTCCTGTCGTCTTTAGTTCCTCTTTTGGTCTCAGCCTCCATTCTTACTCCCTCCTCCCTGCTCTTCCTCTCCAGCAGCGCTGTTACCTGCCCATCGGTCTGCATCTACCAATCAGTCAATTTATCGAATCTACTCCTATGCCTATATGAATTACACAAGACGGGATAAAATTCATTCAAGAGGAGAAAAGCTCTTCCCCAGGCCCTTCCCTCTGCCTCCCGCCTCCCATCCGACCCTGGTCCTTTAGATCAGCTCTTACAGTTTCTTCTTATCTGCCGAATTCTCTCACCGAGTTTCCTCTGGCAGTCTTGGAAAGCACAGCTTGGAAACAGGCACGGAACTTTTCCTTCCAGAACTCAGCCTCTGGCACAAATCCTGTGGATCTGTGATCGAGTCGCCTTCCAGTCGTGGACTGACTCACCTGCTTGTGAAGCCCAGAGGGGCAGCCCTGGCTCCAGCGTGGGTGGGCACTATTCGCAGCCAATCGCAGCTTAAATCAACCCTTGTAACTTCCGTTTCCTTGCTTTTGGGGAAAAGGAAACTGTTGACATTTTCTAGCTGCGGGTCTTCGGCACACTACCAGCTTGAGCTCACAGCTGGTGTAGGGTGGAGTGGACCCACTGTCTAGAGTCCTCTCTCTCCATCTAAGCCCTCATCCTGGGCTGTGGGCAGAACTCCTCACTGCAGGTCTAGCCCAGTGGATTACAGCCCTGAGCTGTGGCCTCTGCCTGAAGGCTGAGTTCTTTGCTGTGGAAAGCCTTGGCAGGAGCAGATGTTCGCACTAGTCTAGGAGGAGAGTGGGAGGGAGGCTTTAATCAGTCTCTCACCCCCTGGCCTTGGAGGTGAAAACTAAGCATCATTAACCCTTCATACTCGCAGATCTTTATATGTTGTGTTCCTAATGCATGCACACTTTTCTCTGTATGTTCCTTTAGAAGTCAAGGACACATGGAAGCCTGACAGGACAGTTGGTCTCAGACATGAATCTTGTCTACCTATAAAGTTTTCAGATCGATGTATCCTGGCAAGTATAATTGTATTGAATACTGTCGATTGCCACTCTATTCTGTTTCTGATAAGGGTATAAAAAAATCCAATTGCTCTCAATAAAATTGTCACAGCCTCAGTCTTGCTGTGGCCTCTCCAGCTGGCCTGGTTTAATTCCCTGCCACTGTATCAGGTGACATTGGCCTGGTAGGTATGCAGATAGCCTTGCAGATAGCCTCTACAAGCCTCAAATTTATTACTGTTCCTCCAGCAGATGAATGATGGGGTGAGGGAGGGGGACAGTGGCCAGGCATTGCCTCGGCTATCTATTAGCAAAAGCTGAGCTACTGTGAGGGCTGAATATCATCGAACATTCACAGGTCCCAATTTTGCCTGCCACAGCCTCTGGGTGAGGGGACATCCAGAGAGGCAGTCATGGAGAACAGGAAAGCCAGACACTAACAAACCAAAGATGTGAGTAGCATTATCTTGGCTTAGACTGGGAGGTGCGTAAGAGAGCTAGCTATGCGTCGGGGGCCACCATGGAGGCGGGGGCCGCTCGAGGGCCACAACCGCACGCGCAAACTTGGGCTCGCGCTTCCTGGCTCGGCGCGGAGCCCGGGGCGCCCGCGGCCCCGCCATGTCGCGATCCAACCGGCAGAAGGAGTACAAATGCGAGGACCTGGTGTTCGCGAAGATGAAGGGTTACCCACACTGGCCGGCCCGGATTGATGAGATGCCTAAGGCTGCCGTGAAATCGACAGCCAACAAATACCAAGTCTTTTTTTTTTTTTTGAACCCACGAGACGGCATTCCTGGGTCCCAAAGACCTCTTCCCTTACGAGGAGTCCAAGGAGAAGTTTGGCAAACCCAACAAGAGGAAAGGGTTCAGCGAGGGACTGTGGGAGGTCGAGAACAACCTTACAGTCAAGGACTCTGGCTACCAGGCCTCCCAGAAAAAGAGTTATGTGGAAGAGCCGGAGTTGGAGCCTGAAGTCCCTGAGGGTGATGGTGATAAGAAAGGCAATGCAGAGGGGAACAGTGGTGAGGAAGGAAGGGAACCTGGTCATCGATGAGCCAGCCAAGGAGAAGAATAAAAAGGGGATGCTGAAGAGGAGAGCAGGGACATGCTGGAGGACTCCCTTAAACGTCCCAAGGAGTCAGGAGACCATGAAGAGGAGGAAAAGGAGATGGCTACCTTGGAGGGTGAGAGGCCCCTACCTACAGAGATGGAGAAGAACAGCACTCCCTCTAAGCCAGACTTGGGCCGGGGACCTCCTCCAGAGGAAGAGGAAGAGGAGGAAGAGGAGCAGGAGGCGGCTCCCAAGGAAGAGGCTGAAGGCCAGGGTGTCATAGATCATGAGAGCCTGTAGCCACCAATGTTTCAAGAGGAGCCCCTGCCCCGTTCCTGCTGCTGTCTGGGTGCTACTGGGGAAACTGGCCATGGCCTGCAAACTGGGAACCCTTTTCTCACCAACCCATTCTTCCCCTTCCCTCACTTTCTCTTTTTAAGCTCACCTCTGGAGATCGGCTTGGTCCTCACCTCCAGGCCCCTGTACCCTGTGACCTGAGTCAGGGCCCTGGGATGAGATGGGACCATTATATCTCCTTAGACTTGTCTCTTCGGACTTGTGTTGGGGTCTGGGCTGCTGTTTCCACCTCTTGACACCTCTGCCCTCCTGCAGGCATTTTAGACCTTTGGGCTGGGTCGGGGAGGGGTAGGGTGATGGAATATGAACTTGAGTGTGGGTTCCTGGGTGGCATTTCCTGAGCTGTCTCCTACTCCCACGCCTATTTTCCCATCTGCCTAAATTCAAGAAAAGGAGACACTGTGGAGAGAAGCTCCCATCCGGAAATCCTTGGTGATTTTAAGAGCATTTTTCCTCTGACCCCAAGGTTCAAGGAGTTATAGTTCAACATCAAGACTTGGAAGTTTCCGATTTGTTAGGGCCAAGGACCTGGAGAGAGTTGATATCTGAATGATTGACTCATTTGCATTAAATAAATGTCTCTCTTTAGATCTCAGGTCAGAGATGGGTAACATGGGACATCCTGCTGCCTTACCACAGTGCTCCAGGCCAGCCTCTAAGCAGATATCTATCACCCAGACATAAAAGAAAAGCCGCATCTCTTGGGACATGTTTTTAATAAAAGAAAATTACCAAAGAAAGGAAAAATAACCAGCCTGTTAATCCCCAGTCCTTTGTGTGCCCCCCACTACTGACCCCTTTCCGAGGTGCACTGGGAGGCTCCCCTTCTGTTGGATTGACTCACTGGAGCTGGGGCTTTGATGTTCTTCCCAAGTTGGTCCTCTGGTGATGTCACACATCCAGTTTGCAGCCCACTGAATACAGGGAAAAGTGCTCTCCTGGCCTCTCTGGGGTTTCTTATGTCCCTTCCTTCTCCTGTCTTTTTCTCTTATATCTCCCTTGGGCTCTGAAGAAAAAATTGCTGACTGTAGCTTTGGAAGTGTAGCTCTGAGAATCATTGACAATTTGAGTTCTAGGAAAATAAAGTCGTTGTTTACTGAGAGAGAGAGAGAGAGAGAGAGAGAGAGAGAGAGAGAGAGAGAGAGAGAGAGAGAGCGAGCTAGCCTAGCCCTCCAGTGGCTAGGGACAGATCATATCTACTGATACTATCCCAGAATTTGATAGTCCTGAGCCTGAAGCATTTGAATTAAATTCTGGAGCCACCAGCCCATTGTGTACTGCTATAGAGCAGAGAACGTTGGAATTCTCAGGCTTAATTTTAATAAACTAAAACCCTTAAATATAAAACCTTAAGATGTACCTCAAGAAAAATGAGAACATCCAAACATACAGCTATGTTTCCACATTAGGGTAATTAATGCTGAAGTGTGAGAAAATGTGCTCTGCTTACATTGATTACAGTACTGTGCTTTTTCTTTTCACATCCCCAAACACTGTGGAGTCATTCCTAGGACAAACATTAAGTGGATATGATCTGAAGAGCTCAGAAGAGAGAATCTGCTCAGCCCAGAGAGTGCAAATATAGATGTGACCAGCAGAAGGTGCTGGTACACAAAGAAAGGCTAGGACTGCAGCTATCTCTTACAGATACTGCCACAGCATAAACCATGGGAAAGAAAAAGTCCATAAATTTGACAGACCCTTTCCTCCCTCCACGATGTAACCCGTAGCTTCCAGCTTTCAAGCACCCAGAAAGAAGCTGCCCCATCACCCATTCCCATTGTGCCTTTCCTTTTTAAAATTGCACATCTGGAGTTCTAGGTCAGTCTGGTGTACATAGAAAGTTCCAGATTAGCCAGAGCTATAAAGTGAGATACTGTCTCAAAATAAAATAAGGCTAGAGAGATGGTTCAGAGGTTAAGAGCACTGACTGTTCTTCCAGCAGTCCTGAGTTTAATTCCCAGCAACCACATGATGGCTCACAGTCATCTATAATGAAATTGGGTGCTCTCTTCTGTATACTGTATACATAATAAATAATCTTTTAAAAAATGAGGCTAGAGAGGTGGCTCAGAGATTAAGAGAGGTGGTTCCAGAGGTCCTGAGTTCAATTCCTAGCAACCACATGGTGGCTTACAACCATCTCTAATGAGATCTGGTGCTCTCTTCTGGCCTTCAGGGAGCACATTGTCTACAAAATAAATAAACAAATCTTTTAATAAATTAAAAATGTCAAATATAAAATTTTAAGGTGTACTTCAAGAAATATGAGAATATCCAAACTGAGAAGCAGTGGGTGGCATGAAATAATAAAGAGAACAGACATTTTTAAAATGGAGACTAACAGGACATTACAAAGAATTGATCAAGCCATGAATTAGTTCTTTGAAAGAAATAAAGAGAAAACCTAAAGACCTCAATCCTACATGGGCAATTAATGAATGTGGAGAATAGGGGAATGAGTCTTCCCCAGGGACAAACACATCAATTAGTTACCAATACAAAATGGCTAGCCCTGACAACATACACACCAGTAACATTATACAGCCTGAACAGGAATATATACGCATATACATATATGCATATAACAACAACTAATGAAGAAAGACGCCATGGATTTGGAAGAGAGTAAGGAGGGGTGTATAGGAGGGTTTGACAGGAGGAAAGGGAAGAGGAAATGATGTAATTATAATCTAAAAAGTATGATAAATAATAAAAACAATTAATCTACCACTAGCCAATCTAACTAAAACACACAGAGAAAAAACAAAAATGTTAAAAATTAGAGATAAAAGGGAGTTAAAAGTCAGGGACAATGATACATGCCTTTAATCCCAGCATTCAGGAGGCAGAAGCAGGTGGATCTCATTGAGTACAAGGCCAACCTGGTCAACATAGTGAGTTCCAGGACAGCCAGGGCTACATAGTGAGACCTTGTCTAAACAACAACAACAACAACAAAAACAAAAAAAAAGAGGGTGACCACGGAGTCCAGTGAAATACACAGTAGTGCAGAGTCACTGAACACATATATTTTGTAAAATTGGAAAATCAAGAAGCAGGTAAATTCCTAGACACATGAGACCTGCCAAAATTAAACCACAATGCAAACATACTAAATAGATCCACCACAAGCAACAAGGTTAAAGCAATAATAAAAGTAAAAAAGCTGAAAAATCACCTAGCAGAGAAAATTCCAGGGCCACAGAGATTCATTTTCAAATTCTATCAAACATTTTAAAAAGAGGTAACACCAATGCTCATCAAAGTGCTTCAGAAAATAGAAGGAAAATTAGAAAGATACTCCATGAAGTAGATACCAAAACAGGATAATAGCACAATGAAAAATGAATAAAAACCAATTTCCTCATTGAAGATAGATGTGAGTATTCTAAGTAAAATTCTTGGAAATCAAATTCGTTAACACACTAAGATCATAAACTATGACTAAATGGTTTCAATCCAGGGATGCAAATTTGGTCTAACAACATACACTACTCAGAAGAGCTTGGAAATGGAATGGACCTGAAGTCAGTCATAATAAACAGATAAGGAAAATGTGTACATAGCAAGTGTAATTGTATGCACTGTAAAGAATGAGATTATGAGAACTATAGGAAAACGGATACAATTGTAATTGATTATGTTAAGCAAAACAAGCCAAGCTTACACAAATACAAGTTTTCTATTATATGTGGAAATTAGACTTAAAAAACTATATATGTGTAGCTCTCTGTCTTTGTCTCTCTCTCTCTCTCTCTCTCTCTCTCTCTCTCTCTCTCTCTCTTGTGTGTGTGTGTGTGTGTGTGTGTGTGTGTGTGTGTGTGTGTGAGACACAGAACTGAATGAAGGATCGTCAGAGGAGGAGAGGAAGTCAGCTTACGGAGGCAGAATATAGAGTGTAATGTGGTCCCTGTACAAGAAAGTGGAAGGGACCAGGAGGAAGAAGGAGAAGGGGAGGTACGGGATGCTGATGGAAAGAGTGGGAACAGGTGGGAAGGACATATAATAACATATATGTGAAGATGCCACGAGGAGATTCATTATTCTGTATGCTAACAAAACATTTCATTTAACAAGAGGTACAATGGCTTACCACTTGTCACACAAGCCTGATGACTTGAGCTGCCCCCCACTCACTAAAGCCTGGTTGTAGAGGTTGGTACCCACACTCTTGGCCTCCTCCTGTGATGTGATGTGATGTGTGTGTGTGTGTGTGTGTGTGTGTGTGTGTGTGTGTGTGTAAACTGCCTGGAAGCTCAAGACTGAGTTGGCTTGGAGTAATTAAAACAGCTGTTTAAAAAAAAAACCCACAAAAATTTAAAACAACAACAAAAATCCCAAGAGAGCAAGGTGAGATAGAATTGCTCTGATGCTACCCCATCACTGTGGAGGCAGAGGCAGGCAGATCAGTGAGTTTGAGGCTAGCCTGGTCTATATGAGTTCCAGGCTGTCAGGGCTATACACATATATCTTGTCTCAAAACAAGCAAACAAAAAAAATTAAGAGAAAATCTGCCAAAAACAAGGTGAAAGGTGTAGGAAAACTCTTCAAAGCTAACTTTTGATACCTGTATGTGTGCTTGGCATGAACACGTCCCCATACAATAATAATAATAATAATAATAATAATAATAATAATAATAAATGCAACATGAAATAATAAAAAATTAAACAATGATGAAAAAATAGGACTGCCATAATCTAAAAGACAATTCACAACCCTTTAAAGGAATTGCAGAGGGGCTGGAGAGATGGCTCAGCGGTTAAGAGCACCGTCTGCTCTTCCAGAGGACCCGGGTTCGATTCCCAGCACCCACATGGCAGCTAACAACTGTCTGTAGTTCCAGTTCCAGGCAAAACACCAAGGCAAATAAATAAAGTTAGAAAAAAAAATAAAGGAATTGCAGAATTCTGTCAAATTTGCATTTATGTATTATTAAATAAATGACATAAGAATTCAGGAATAAATCGAGCCAAAAATGTACAACATCTGGTGGCTTTTTTGCATATAACTTTCCTGTAAGATAGTAGAAAATAACACACAGTAGTGCTACATTATGTTCACTGCAGAAACTCATAAAGGTATCAGTTTACTTTGGGTCAATATATATATACTTGCAACATAATTGGATAAACACCAATAAATAATTGCAACCATTGAATGTAAACTAAACCTTAAATGTTCTTAAAAACTTAAGAAGCTGAAACTGTGAAGTATTGGAAAGTGAGTCCAGCAGGTACTTGTGGACCTGTGGGCCTGGACACAAGTTTGGATTTGGTAGACCACATAAGGTTCAAGGCCTTGGACACCATGTCCTACTCTGGACTGAGGAGCTCAGGAACAAGAGTGGTGGAAACAGTAGATGACAGGAGGGTACGTGCAGCATTGTTTCAGTGAGCCAGGAGTGTGGCAAATAAGTCAGAACCCTGAAGCTCCATTGTTGGGGTGAACATGGCTTGGAGTCAGGAGTTGGAGTTGTTTCTATACTCAGGGCCCTTGGGGGAGGGATCAAGATGGCTGGGAAGCAAGGACTCAGTTTCTAGGAACAAGCTGAAGCAAGCAAGTTTAATATTATTATGGGGGGGGGAAAGACCTTAAATACTTTTTTCCCAGACCCACCCCCCAGATAGGGGAGAGGGTTATGATTTGCTGGTATCTGCGGCTTCCTGCAGTAGGTGATCTCTGAGTGGTTTAGGAATGTTGTATCCGGACTTCGCCCTCATCAAGGCCCCTGACAGACCCCATGGTGGCTTATGGGGAAGTGCTTGAAGCACATGTTTTAAGGCACTAGTTATCACCAGTTTGCACTGGCTGAGGCTAGGCTGATCTCCAGGCCCCTTAGAAGTCCATACATTCTAAACTTCATGATATAAAAGGACTATTTATCTGAAGTAGATGGTGGATAGACATCTACATCCGGGGTCCCTGAGGCTCCCTCCCTTCCTCATCGCCTCTTGTTCTTTGAGTCTCTTCTTGCTTCTCTCTGAGTCCTCTGCTCTAGCCACAGTCTCTGATCCGCCCCCTCACCTCTTTTACAGTGGTTCAAGGACCCCAGTCAGGGAGGGTGGGGGGGAGCAGAAGGAAAAGGGAGGGAGAGAAGAGGTAGGGAGGTTTTCTTCTGTGCACAAATTCCTTGTACCATACTTTCTATACCTTCTATGTATGTGCTGATGCTTTAAAGACAGTAATTAAAGAAAAACTTTTATTGACTCACCATGCAGTCTGGTCCCATTCATTTTACATCCCCCCACATTCACCCTCTGCCCTTATACCTCCCCTTAAACCAAACCAAATTTAAAAGAAAAACCCAAAACCAAATCAAATCAATCATTCAAACAAAGATTAAAGGAGGATCTTGTGGAAGCTGTAGTGTGGCCTGTCAGACAGGTTTCCCTTTAGTTCATTCATCTTTATTTTCAAGTGTTCATTGTCATGCATGAGTCATTTGGTTTGGCTCAAGGCCTCTGGCTTCTGTTGCTCCACCAATAAAGGGCTCTCACTGGGGATTTTCTTGGAATTCTGTTGTCCTCTGTCATGGAGATGTTGCTATCTTGGATCTGTAGCTTTGACCCCTTACATGCTGCAATAGTTCATAGATGAGGTAGATGTTGGGATGAGCCAACTCAAAGTCCTGGCTTTGGTGGTATCTGAGATGGTGAGCCTGCCATTTTGCCTTCACGGTCACTACCCAGGTGAGCTCTCTGTCATTGCATTGGCAAACTCACCCAATGCAGCCTGAGTCAGGGAAGGGAGCCAGTCCTAGGCATCAGTTCAAGCCCAGACATTACCATGGCTCCAGTGACTTCACAGGCCACCCAGGTCAGTATGGTCCTATTGGCAACATGGTTCTCAGACACCAACATGGTCTTAGGTTTCTGATCAACCTAATCATCCACACAGCCCTTGGTGGTAATAGGAGCCACAAACATCAAGTCAGACTCTGGCTGCTTTAGGGCCACAGAACCAGACATGGCCTTAGGTAGCATCCCTGGTCATGAAAGCACCTTGGCCCTGGATAACATCATAAGCCATTCAGATCAGCATAGCTCTTGCATTAGCATGGCCCTCAAACACCCTTATGGTCACAGGCTGTGACCTAGACCCTAGGCATCTGTCTGGTTTTTGGTGGCAACATGGGCTGCAAACATCAACACTGACCCCAGCTTTGATAGAACTACAGATCCAGACATGGTCCTAGGCAGCAGACCATGGCTGGATGTCACCATGATCCCAGGTGACAATGCAGACCAATCAGAATGGCCCTTGAATACCACTAGAGCCCCAGGTAGCAACCTAGACCTGTAAGATTGGCATGCCCTTTATGGTCTCAGAGGCTCAGGACATCAACACAGACCCTAACATCGCCCTTGGCAGCAATCTTGGTCTAAGTAATACCATGGACCGAGGTGACAAACTCTGGTCACTCAAAGAGGTGGCAGCACAGCAATTGGTCACAGGTTGCAGCCTGGACATTGGACACCTGTGTGGCCTTTGGTTGCATCATGGGCCAGGCCAGGGGCATCAACACAGACCATGGCTGTGGTAGAACCACAGACCTAAATATGGTCCTTAGCATCAGCTGGAGCCAGGATGTTACCATGTCCCCAAGTGGCAGTGCAGGCCACTCAGATTGGCATGGTCTCACTGGCAGTATGTCCCTTAGAGAAAAACATGATCTCAGGTGGCAGCCCAGACTACTGGCCTCTGCATGCACAGACATTAGCATCCCTTTCCCACTCCCAACCCAGCTGTCTCATGGCCTGGCACTGTTGTTTTTCTGTCAGCTTATCTGCACTCAATTCTCCTGATATTTTCCCTACCATCTACAACCTGTTGCCCCACAATCATTGCCCTGCCACTCATGAGATTTCTAGTTCTCCAGCACCTACTCTGAGGGTGTCCTAAAATGTAGTTTATAACCAAGTATTTATTATTATTATTATTTTTTAAAACTTTATTTATTTATTTGCCTTGGTGTTTGCCTGGAAATGGAACTACAGACAGTTGTTAGCTGCCATGTGGGTGCTGGGAATCAAACCCGGGTCCTCTGGAAGAGCAGACGGTACTCTTAACCGCTGAGCCATCTCTCCAGCCCCAAGTATTTATTATTCTATTTACCAGTAAAGCTCAGGAGTCAGATGATGGAGTGAAAAGAATTTAGTTTAGAGAGCTGGAGAAGCAACCTGCTGAGGTGATAAATTGTATATTTAATAAAAATAGTCTGGAATATCCAAAGGAGAGTCAGTAATAAAGCCAAGCCATGAAGGTTAGGGAGTGGTGCCCCACATCTTTAATCCTAGCTCTAGGAATGTTGAAAGAGGAAGTAAGATAGCTGGGCAGAGGGAGAGAAGGGAGACGCTTGGCTTTCCCTGCCACTTCCTGGGTCTGTTGGAGCCAGAGGACTTGTGGATACAGGCCTGAGGAGTTGCTGGGTGAGAAGTGGCTTTAGTTTGTTTCTCTGTCTCTCTCATAGTTCAGCTTTTCTCTCCAATATCTGGCTCTGGGATTTTATAATAATACTAATAATACTTATTATTATTCCAAAAGAGAATTTATGAAATATCTGGTGCTCTACTTTTGGGGTATGAGTTTGAGAGACATCAAAGATAGTTTTCAGTTGCTAATACAAGTTAGAAAGTAAAGTAGGTATAATCCTTTGGTTTCATCAAAATAGAGTAAATAATGAAATATATTGAGTGACTTCCACCCAACATGGGGAATCTGCAATTCAGTATATGCCTGGCTAGTCTGGAACTCTGTAGATCAGGCTATCCTCAACTCTGCCTCTGCTTCCTAAGGGCTGGGATTAAAAACATGTGCAACCTCCTGCTCCATGCCTGGAGAGTCTTCTTCAATCTAGCGAAGTTGAATCTATAAATTCAGAACCTATGACTTCTTTGCAGATTCCTAGATATAGGCATGCTCAAGCATAGCCATCCTAAGAAAAATTACTAACATTTTTGTATGCCTAGTTCATGAGCTTTCTGTTTTAATGTCTTCTCAGGATGGTGTTTGATTTTTCTAGAGGTTCATAAGAATCCTATGACTTGCACTGTTTATTCTTTATTTCTAGCATGTGGCAAGGTGGAATGACTTGCAGGAGGTCCTTGAAAAGTTTTCAGGATACTGTCTTGTCCTGCAAAGACGATGGCTCCAAACCTTTAAATATACCCTCCTGATGTGGGATGTCTATATGCTGTGAATAAAGGACTATTTTAGCCATGGAAGACTGTAGAAGTAGGCAGGGAAATTGGAGCATAGGTAGGAGAAGGAGGTCAGAGTTAAGAGACACATTACCTAGCTTCCCAGGTATCAACATGTAATGAAATAGATAAGCCATGGGCCATATGGCAAGACAGAAAAATGGAAATGGGTTAAATTGAGATGAAAGAGTTAGCTAGCAATACATCTGAGCCATAGGCCATGAGGGATGAAATTAACACAAGTGTCTGAGTCATTTGTCGGGGAGGCTAAACAGGGCGGGCATATCTGCACCATGGGGCTAGGCAGTCAGGAACTAGGCAGGCCAGAAACCTCCTATTACACCCGCCCCCATTCTAGTTTAGTCATTTGAAAAATAAAACTAGAGTGTAATAGTCTTTTACTGTTAGAAATTATTTTCCCCGGGGCAGAAACATTGACCTCACCTTTGCTGTGACTTATCTGAGGTGTAAATGAATAAATATTCAAGAATGCCCTGAGCTTTCAGGGTGCAGTTATTAGTTTTAGCCACTAGATGGCACAAATTCACAGGAGTCCAATGAAAGTTCCTAAAGTTCATCCAGTCCAAAGACCTCTTGTTGCTAAGTGACACCAACTGAAGGAAGGTTGGGAGAGAACAGGTGTTTTGGCCTGAAGCCCAGGGGACACAGGAACCCACATTTCCTAAAGTTTAGGTCAGATCATTGCATAAGGAAAGAAAGAAATGAAAACTCTTACAAATCCCAGTACTGAAGCAGGATTTCCATAAATTCAAGGCCGGGGGTCTGAACTACTTAGTGAGTTCCACACCAGCCTGAGCTATAGATAGACTCTATTACAAGCAAATAAATGTACTAAGTTAAAGCACAATCTCTCCCTGAGAGAGGGAGAGAGAGAGAGAGAGAGAGAGAGAGAGAGAGAGAGAGAGAGAGAGAGAGAGAGAGAATACCAGAGGGCCTAGAAAGATGTTTCAGCATTTCAGAGCACTTGCTGCTTTCCTAGTGGCTGAATTACTCACTGCACAGTCCTGCGGCTCAAAGCAGATACATGGATAAAAGTGGTTACTACCTGACTCACTGTGTCACACTACAGCTTCAGACTCCATGATGAGATTTTCTTTTTTTCTCTTCAACTTTATTTTCTGTTGCAGGGGGAGATTTCCTGGGTAGAGGGCAGGTATAATGGAACAAGGAATGAATGGTATGGAGATGCATGCTATTAAGACAATAAATAAGAAAGAAAGTGAAAAATAAATATTGAAAGGAAGGAGAAAAGAAGCAACAAGAGATACAGACATCTGAGAGGAAAGATGTAGAAGTAGCTAAGTGTGGTAACTCTTGCCTATAACTTTCACACTTGAGAGGATGAAACCTGAATGCCATTATGACTTCTAGGGCAGGCTGGGCTACATCAATGAATTCAATATAGTCTGGGTTAGAGAGACTGCCTCCAAAACAATAGAGAGACCAACAGAAAAGCATAAACAACCCAGAGCTGGGATGAAGATTAGTTGGTAGAGTGATTGCATAAGTCTGCTTCATGTTCAGCACTGTGTAAACAGGTGTGAGGGTTCACACCTGTGATCTCAGCACTCATGAGGTAAAGGTAAGAAGAGGGGAAGTTCAAGTCAGCCTCTACTAAATGGGGCTATATCTCAAAACCACAAATATGATTTTGGGAGAGGCTAGGCTGTGGTGCTGTACACCTTTAACCTTGCTTGGAAGGCAGATCTCTGTGAGTATGAGGCCAGCTTGGTCTACACAGCCAGTTCTAAAACAGGTTCCAAAGCTACACAGAGAAACCCTGTCTTGAAAAACCAAAAAGAAAGGTCTTAAGAAAGAGATGGCTCAGTCCATGAAGAACATTGTAGGCATGAGTACTCATGTAAGAATGGGTGTGACAGTGTAAGCTTATAATGACAGTGCTGGGTGTTAGACATATTAATATCCCTCACTGCATAGTGAGACCCTGTCTTAAAGTCTCAAAGTAGTGGTAAAAATAATAATGTAAAATGGAGAGAGAGGAATTCAAGCTTCACCAATGCTTACAGTATGCTCCTTCTTTGATTCACCTGTATATAAAACTAATAGCTGCTTGGGGCTGGAGAGGACTCAGTGATTAAGGGGGTGCTACTCCTGCAGAGGCCTTGAGTTGCTTCTCAGCATCCATGTTAGGCAGGGTACAACCTTCTGTAACTCCAGATTCAGGAGCACTGGATACCCCTGTACTCTGTGGGCACTGTGTCCACATGGGTCACACACAATCAAAAATATATAAGTAATAAACCTCAAATAAAAAAAATCCAGTAGTAGATTTCATGTGACAATGAAAATTACCTGATTCTCTTGGACAAAAGGAATCATCATAGCCAGATTTGGAGCCACAGGTTTATAATGACAGCTACTCAGGTGCAAGAGGCAGGAAGATCACAAGTTCAAAGCCAAGACTGACTCTCAAAAAGTAAAAACAAAACCGGGCTGGAGATGTAGATCAGTGGTAGAGCAGTTGTGTGGTCCATACATGGCCCTGGGAACCATCTCCTTTACTAGGAATAAAACAAAGACAAAAACAAGAACTGAGTTTGCCTTCCTTAACCATCTGTTCACTAGTGGGACATCAACACATAGTTTGAGTGTTTACTACAAATATGATGCTTTATTAATACAGATAAATATAGAGAGTTGGCTCACACCTTTAATCTCAGCACTTGGGAGGCAGAGGCAGGCGAATCTCGGAGAGTTCTATATCAGCCAAGTTTAAAGTTCTAGGACATTCAGGACTACACACACAGAAACCCTGTCTCCAAAAAACAACAACAAAATACATAAATCAATGCTGGGGTTACAGACTTCAAGAAAAAGACCCATGAAGTACAGTTTGTTGTTTGACATTTTGTTTGTGTTCTGACAGATAAAGCTGGCCCAGATATCAGAGGACCCATTTTGCCACTAATTAATGAATACATCCAGGCTGTGATGGCTCATGCCTTTATTACCTGCAGTGATGAGGCTCAGGCCTTCAATCCCAGCACTTGGGAGATGAAGATAGGAATATATAAGGCAGGTAGAGATAGGATATTGGGCTGAGGCTTTTACTGATAATCAGGTTTACTCTATAACACTTGTCAGGAGAAGTAGCACGTCCTCAAGACAGCGTGAGGGCCATTGTGTGAACTCAGGAATGGAATTCTGACAGAGGAAGGGGGGGGCACAGACTCTTAACCTGTTCTAGGCAAATTACATCACTATATAAAGGATTTGTGGCCCTGTCACAAGTAACTCTTCTTGAAAAGTAGTTGAATCTGAATGTTGGGGAAACCCTTTAGGTCAGAATCCACTGAGTAGTGTTCAAAGAGCATCCGAAATCATAATTGTGGGAGGAGAGGGGTTAGGGCTGCTGTTGCTCCTAACCCACCCTTGCATAGCTTCAGGCTGCAGGAAAGGAGAATGTTGATCCTTGCTCAGAAGTTCCAGATATCCAAATCCTAAGTCAGTTTGGTTTTTGTGTTTCTTCTATGTAGCACAGGCTATTCTTGAGTTCATTATGTAGCGCAGAGTTGGCTTTACACTCATGTCTAGTGTCCTACCTCAGTTGCTTGAGTAAGGGGAATACAAGCCTGTGCCACTACAACCAGCTTGGTCAATTTTAATTTAGACACAGTTGTAAATAAAAAATGAAAAGAAAGAAAGAAATTGAGACTAGAGAGATGCTTCTCAGCAAAGAACACCCGATGCTCTTGTAGAGTTCAGTTCTCAGCACCTGCATGCCAGCTCAGCACTGCAGGCACCAGACATACACATGGTATGCATGTAGATACTTTAAGAAAAAACACACGTACACATCAATCTAAAAATGGAGAAATGGCAAAATTTATATATAAAGTATATACTTTAAGTGTTAATTTTTTTAGAGTTATTTTTGTTATTTTAGTTTGTGTGTGTTTGTGTGCACGTGTGTGCACGCGCATGTGCATGCAGGTGGGTTCTGTGTGAGTAAATGACTCCTGTGTGTACCTGTGGAAGCCAGAAGAGGGCGTCAGGTCCCTTGGAACTAGAGTTCCAGGTAGTTAGGAGCTACCTGGTATGGGTACTAAGACCCAACCAAACTCAGTTCATCTGGAAGAGTAGCAATCTCCTTAGCTTTTTACATTTTTATTTTATAATCTTTAGCAAAATAATGTGTTTTTAGGGGAAAAACCTTTCTAGTAGCTCTTTTTATTTTCTATTGTTTTGCTTAGGTATGGCCCATCATGCCTGGCTCAAACTAATCTTTTTAACATCCCACAAACATGTGGTGGTATATTGTACATTTAATAAAAATAGCCTGAAATATCAAGACCAGAGCCACCCACAGTGCCAAGCAATGAAGATCAGGGAGTGGTGATTACCACCTTTACTGTCTGTACTTGGGAGACAGAGATCCTCTGGATCTTTGTGAGTTCTAGGCAAAGCAGAGTCAGGAGGTGTGGCACCCACCTTTCATCCTAGCTCTAGGATAGTTCAACCAGGAAGTGAGATATGTGGGTGCAGAAAGAAAGATAAAACTGGAGGCGGCAGGACTTTTTCTCTTGGCTTGCCAGTTTCCTTTTGGCTGAGGATAAAGAGGCTTGGGGTCAGAGGACTGGTGGAGACAGGCTGAGGATTTGGCTGATAAAGAAGTGGCTGTGGTTTGTTTCTCTATCTCTGATATCTCAGCTTCTCCCCAGTATCTGGCTTCAGGTTTTGATTTTGATACCAAATAGAATTCATGCAATACAAACAGCTATTTACTTAGTCATTAAGCAACAGCCTCAAAAGTTCAAAGTGGAGGTTTTTGTGAGCTTGTTTTGTTTGCATGAAGCA
>PVIH01017393.1:9917-42096 GCA_004025045.1 Sigmodon hispidus | reverse complement strand
GCACGCACACACACATGCACACATGCACACATAAACACACAATCTGCCAAACCTTGCCAAGACAGGTAGGAAGGACTTTAAGAAATTTCTGCTTCATAGTCTGTGAGATCTGCTAGTCCTGTTGGCTAATGATGGATGCCCCAATGTTGCAGAGGAATCTTTGGTGACTGTCTAGGAAGCTAGCTGTTTCTGTCATTTCTCAACATTTTAAAACATCACTTGCATGCACTTTCTTAGTTAATATTTTTTTCTCTAGTCTCTGAGGGAGTTGATGACTAAATGTTACAGTATTCCTAGTTACAGATTCAAAAAAAGAAGCTCACTAAGAGGTGTAAAATGTGTATGTTTGAATGACATTAGAAGGTAGTTTTCGGTATGCAATGAAAGTGAGACAGAATGTGAATTAGGTACAATCATTTGGACTCACCAAGATAGGATAAATAATAAAGTGTTTTCTCTGAATTTATCAAAAAAAGGAAACTGGAGTAATTTTTAATCTCTCTTAAATTTATTTTTATTAGTCTGTGTGAGGCTGTGGGGTCCCCTACAAACGAAGTAACAATAGGGATGTTGGGAGTTGAACCCAGGTCCTTTAGAAAGGAAATCAATGCTCTTAACCACTGAGCCAGGTCTCCAGCTCCAATTTTGAACTTGTTAAGTAATTTTGTATAGAAGATTGAAACTGAAAAATACATACTATGTGTTAGAAAGATAGCCTAGTGTTTATTGGGGGATAAATTGATCCAGTATCTAAATGAAAAGGAATATTATAAAGAGCTTAGACTAGAAACTCTGAGGCATATTTTATTCCCTATCTTGGGCCGTATTTGAGATATACCCTATAAATATTTGTTTGGTGTGGTAGAATCAGGCAGTGGCCTATTGATGCCACAAGTGGCATGCTGAGACTCAGAGGCATCCCTCTGCCTAATGTTTGTGAGTTTTATAAAGGCGTTTTGTAAAACTAAGGATAGTATGATAGCACACACTCAATTACTTTCCCAATAATTGTTTCATGAGTTACTTAGTTTCAAATTGGGAATTTGTGAATTTTAGAGATTTCAAAAAGTATTCAGCTAAGTGAGAGAATGCAATCAAAGACCATTTTTATGAAATGTCCAGAGGAAGCATATTCACAGAGGAAGAAACATTACTGGTTGTCAGGAGCTGGAGTGAAAAAGGAATGGGGGCCATCTGTTAATGGAGTGACATAAAACTCTGGAGTTAGATTTTGTTTATGGTTACCCTCCTCTGTACATGTAATAAAAACCACTAAATTGAGTGCATTAATTGGATAATTTGATATGTAAATTATCTCTCAATAAAGCTGCTTTTAAAAGATGACGAACAATCAGAATTTAAAATAAAAGAATTGACACTTTGGTTAAAATATGAAGGACCACTTGTTTAATTATTTCAAAAAATTTTAAGTGTATTTTATTGTATTATTTGTATGTGGAGGGGTACATGATGTTCTTGTGAGGAGCACTGGTACCACAACATGCATATAGAAAACAAAGGACATCATGGAGTTGATTTTCTTTTTTTCACCTTTATTTATGTTAGGATTGAACCTAGGTTACCAGTCTTCAGAGTTCTCTTTCCCCCTCCTCTCTTTCTCTCTCGCAAAAATTTTTAACCCAAATTAAAACACATTGATTATGTGCCTTTATCAAGCAGAATAGCCTGGTAAATTTAAGGAATGATAGCCACTTTATACTTTCCCACTCCAAATACTTAGTAAATTGTGTGGGTATATGCAAATGTGATTGTGTAGACTGTGTGTGTATGGGGGGAACGTTTGCAACAGTAGTGTTCAAAGCAGGATCGTGTCATTTCTCAAATCGATAGATAACCCTAGAGCATAAATAAACAAAATATGAAGCTGTTTGTGCCATTCTCATGACACATGAATCCATGCTGGGTTCAGTACCTTTGCACATGAAGAGCCAGATAATAAATATTTGGGGCCTTTCAATTTGTCATATTCTTTAGTTCAACCATAAAGTACATAACCACTGTGTTCCCAGAGAAAATTTATTTATGCACACGAAATTTTAAGTCTGTATAATTTTCTTGAGTCACAAAAGTATTAAAATTTTCCTTTTAAAAATGTGAGAAACCTTCTAAGCTTGTGGGCCACAATAAACAAGCAGAGGGTTGGATCTGGCACACAGGTCCCCTGTTGGCTAGTTTGCTCTAGGCATTAACTTGGAAGGCATCTTGCTAATCAGCACATTGTTGTGAAGCATGTTGGATTCCTCTAGCTAGTGTACAAGGGAAGGCAAGTGCTGTGTTATTTTGAAAGACTGAGCTCTTGAGAGGCTACATTTTAGCAGTAAACTTTAAGGGGAAATTATGAAAAATCAGTTAATAGGAATTTTTTAAAAAGAGTACTCAGAATATAATAATGCTACTTTGTGTGATTTGGTTTTTTGTTTTATTTTTTAAGTCAGGGAAGCCATGAATATCTTGAACTTTTCCCATTATGAACTGTGCCAAGGTTGTGGATTTTAAAGGCATGGGAATTTTTCATTGCTCCTGGCTCCTTCATGTTAACAGCAAAGTTATTCATTAAGTCAACACTTAAAAAAAAACTATCAACAAGGCTTCTTTATACCAACCATATCTGCATTGGATACACTTCTATAGAGGTGATTTTCCCTTTGACTAATGAGAAAATGCATTGTTATTTTAATGACAAATAATTTACAGAGGGAGAGAAAAACTTTCCAAGAAAGCAAGTCTTTTACATCTGGAAGTAAATGCCCCTGATTTCAAACAAAGGGAGGCCCAGTAGTTTATAAGACGGCTCCTGAAAAACCAACCACTAGAACATTGGCAATGCTTCTTGAGTAGACAGAAATACAGAACAGAGAAAACTGTAGTAAATATGTTTGCCATTTTATGTGATACTTCCAGGGTTACTTTCAGGTTTCAGCACAAGTCCAAAGTTAAAGATGATTTTTAAAGAGTATTTATTGCCATTTCCCCAACCTCTCCTTGGTTCTGTCAGAGTTATTAAGATGTACAACTGGAATAAAACCCTACCAATGCTCACACTGTGTGTCAATAAGAAAAATCAGGACAAATGGAATGCTCAGCTCACCACATTTTTCAATAAAAATTTCACAATTTAACAATATCTACTAAGAATACAGTTCTCTGGCCACACTCATAGACAGATACTCAAGACAAACTAAGCATGCACCCTGCCATCATGGGCCTTACCATTATTTAAGTTTGTAAAAAGTCTAGCAGAAATAGCCTAATATATGTGGCAAGTGTAAATTGTCTTTTTAAGCTTAAAAAACTCATTTTCCTTGTTTTTTGAGCACAGTAAGGAGTGCAGGATTTTAATATCAAGTGACCATTTCCATGTCCTAAAATATTCTAATGGCAAGGCTTCCTTCAGGGACATTAATGATACATTTGCTGTCATGATTATAGAAGAGTTACTTGGTAAGCTTCCTTCTCTGAAAAAATGAAAATATTTTGTGAAAGTGGCCCTCTCAAACTGAAGATATTTCAATATTTATATATATATATTGGTTTGGTAATAGCTTTTATCATTTCTTTCTAGCTCTATGAATTAAATATTACTATTATTCTTTTAGAGATGAGCAGAGTAAAATCTACAAAGGATAGTAAAAATGATAAGGTACTGACTGGGAAAATTTTAAATTCAGTAAAATTTCCACCTAACACTCTTTTTATCTCTCTGTATCATAGTGCATGATTTACTAGTCACTGCTTCAATTTTTCCAGGAGCAAATCAGGAAAATTAAGTCATGGTATTCACCATCAGACTTATCTTTTTATGCAACCCTTTACCAGTCCAATATAGGGAACTGGGTGGAGCAGAGATTGGGAAAAAGGAGAATAAATGTTGAAGCTATAGAAAGTGAAATCCCAAGCATGAAATATAGTCTTAATCAGATACACACTATAGACATATGAGCTGGATGTGCTAAGCAGTTTGTATAGCAGCAAGTGACAGAGAGCTCTGGAAAGGTAATAACTAAACAGAAGATGATTTAAATCATCTAATGAAACCTATCAAGAGTAAAGAGCTAGGACTTGTATGTAAAGATTGGTTGTAGGTTCTGCAAGTGTTAGAAAATAAATCAAAGGCCCCAAATAGACACTTTCTTTGAATGAATTGTCACTGTCAATCTGAAACCTATCTAGGAGGCAAATATTACTAGAACTTTTATAGAGTAAATAAATGAAGATGTATTTGTTTGCTATCACTATGTAACAAATTAGCACACACATGCAGATTAAACACATCACTCATTTTCTTTAAAAACTCGGTGCTCTATAAGACAGCCTGACTGTGTTCTTTGCTCATTGTCTTATGAGGCCGGAGGCTCTGGGGATGAATCTTCTGCCATGGTCACAGTTGTGAAATACATTCATTTTTCTAGTATTCTAAGGCTGAACTACTTTGTAACTGTTGGCTAGGATCCTTTAGGCCATCTATATCCCTACTCTGTCTCTACCTTTAAAACAGCCACAGCATATTGAATTCTTTTCACAGAGAACATTTCTATATATTTTGCTGTTAATGGAGAAAGCACACATTTACTCTCCTTTCTGGTACTACCTGTGCTATACAACATGACATAACCTGCAACTTGTCATAGTCACAGGTTCCAGACATAAAGGAGAACATAATTGGGTTGCCATTTTAGAAAGTTGGCCTACCATGGGGATTTTAACCTGTTTCTTTGCATCTCTATGGACAATTGGTCCACCCTCTGTTGGAGTGAAAAGGCTGAAGAGAGACTATGTAATACTGGCTTATTTTTTCAAGGAAAGCCATACATTCTGGCATTCCTTTCTCTCCTCCTGTGACCATTCAATAGTTCTTAACATTTCAATTGCTGTGGCCCTTTAATGTAATTTCTTATGTTGTGCTGATCCTCAACAATATAATTATTTTATTTCTGTTCATAACTATAATGTTTCTACTGTCGTGAATCATTATTCAATAGCTGATATGTAGGTTACCTAATAAGTGACCCATGTGAAAGGACCATTTAATTCTCCCAAAAAGAGTTGCAACCCACAGGTTCAGAACCACTGTTTTATAGGTTAGATGTGCCATATGTTTAGGGCACTTGAAGACTTTAAGGACAAGGTGTGCGTGCACAAGAGGATAGCTCAGAGAAGACCTAGGAATAATGATGACAATTCACTTGATATTAGTCTTCTGTGAGATGGTCACCAGCATCTTATCTAACACATGGCTCCTCTGACACTAGCCATTTTGTTGTTAAGAATGTAGTGCAGCATTCTACAAAACGTATTATCAACTGCTCCCACCCAACAAAGAGCCTTTTCAAACCTTTCTCTACATTCAACCTTCTATGAAATTTAATAAGACTAATATATTGCATATCTTTGATATCTATGCTTTATATAAAAAGTAAGATTATTTGCCAATAAGACCTATTTTTTACTGATAGTATATATTGTACTGGGTGGATTGCTCATTGTTCACATTCTACTATTTATTAAATCTTTGGCTTATATGCTCTATTCAGTTTGTGAAGTGGCTATAATACTTCAGTTGTCCTAAAAGTTACTTAAGAATAATTTTGAGAAGTCAGAATAGTCTTTGAACATGACAAATCACCCAATATATTGTATTTAAAATAACAACTAACAAAACAAAGTGGAAAGTATGATCTTATTTTTGTAGTTATAATGTACAGAAAAAGGACCAGAAGTATCATTCTATAGAATTCTACTTCTTAGTGGTGACTTACTTTGGGGTTTGTGATGAATGAGTATACCATGCATTTGTATAAAGCAAAGCACTATTAAAAAGTTAACCATTCTCTGCTTTGCCTTTAACATTTAAGATGAATGGGCAAGCTAAACTCAATCATTCATACGTAGCAAAAGAACTATTTTACATGGCTCATTCATGCCTCCCTTAGATCTCTAGAGGGCAGCGTCAAAGTTCACTGTTCATTCTTAGTGCTGGATTGATGCACATAATAATAGAAAATACTAAGAAGTACTTCTTTTATAACAAAGTTTTAGTGTCCCCCAGGCTCCCTTAGTTATATTTACTTTGGGTACTTTGACACTTACTGTAGGGCTCATTTTAAATTCATAAACTTTTTCAAGTCTTAGAAAAATGTCAAATTACATTTATTGAGAGGGTTGGGAAGTAGACATTTTGTAGCCCAGTTGGAGTTTAGGCTGATTCCATTCTGAGAACCTTGTTTCAGTTAGTGTCAAGAGGAATCATACATAGGTCAGGGTGTGGAGTGGGTTATTATTAATTGGGTAGACATGTAGACTTTTAATATTACATAAAATAAATTGGAACTCACATATGCATGGAACTGTTGTGTTTTTAAATACACCTATTTTAGTAAACATTAATTATAACTGATATATTTATCTTGTGAACTTGCTAACTGGAGGTCCCAAGTCATTGCTCAGTGACTGGAATGAATAGATGACAAGGTAGTTATGTAAAACTGGAGTGCTCAGGGGATATCAGTGAAGGGACTCATGGAAATAATCCAGCCTTAGGTTTTTCTCCTAAATTTTCTCATACTTAAGTACCCTTTTGTTGATATGATCCAGATGTCTGTTCTAAGGGAAAATAAGGAGACCGTTGCATGGGAAATTCCTTAATGGCTCCTCGTGATGAAGAGGTGACTGACCAATGCATAAGTACTAATCTTTTAAATTTAGTTTATAGATTGTAGAGCCTAGAGTACAAATGTTCTTTATGTTCATATACCAAAAATTCCTAATATAGGAGCAACATTTTTCATGCCTGTTAAAGATGATTTTAAGAATCATGAAAACAATGATTCCAAACTGAACTGTGCCACATGCCACATCCCAACTATGTGGCTCTGGGAAAAGTTCCTTAAAGTTCAAGCCTGAGAGAGAGAGAGAGAGAGAGAGAGAGAGAGAGAGAGAGAGAGAGAGAGAGGTTATTTGCAGTGTGTAGTGAAAAATCAATCAATGCAGTTACCCTGTTCTTTTCTATAATATTCTTTCTTGTTCATTTTATTACTACAACAGGAGAATAAATGAAATGAGGCTACTTGTCCAAATGTTGTAGCCTTAGACATTATATGCTTCCAGTTAACCTAGAAATCGCTGGGATAACAGACATTGGAGGCCAGTTAACATTGGGGACCTGGCACCCTGCTTAATTCAAGATTAAAAAATACCTTTTTGTTTTTCCAAGTGCTTAGTCTATAAAAGTCCTTGCAGAGTTGTTAGAAAAAGTGATGAGGCTTTTAGCATCATTCCATTTCTTAGGACAATACTAAGGAGAGAGGCAGGGAGGCAGCACAGGTGGGAGGACATAATGAACAGGAAGACAATTCATCCGTGTTGTCTTTCTAAAGTCTATACTGAGCAGCTCTAGATTGAAATCTAAAATATAGCAAGGGTGACAGTGCATGCCTTTAATCCTAGCACTTAAAAATATGTGGGAGGGGGATCTTGAAATTGAGGCCATCTTTAGCAACATAATTTTTAAAACCCCTCCAACACACAATGAAATGTAAAATATTAAATGTACAATTAATACTTGTATCCTTCAAAATAACCTATAGTTTTGTGCCCAAATCATGTTAGTTAATGAAATAAATACATGCATATATTTATTTGTGTCTTATAATAGAGTTTTCAAGTTGGGATATGACAATTGTAACCAGTTTCAAAATAGTCATCATTGAGAAACGTCAATACTGTCACTCAATCACTCAATTTGACATCATTGATCTTCCTATAAGTAGACCTTTGGTCAATCTATATGTCAGGTATAGCTAAACTCTTCACTTTCATTCAGTTTTTGTTGTTATTATTATTATTTATGTGGGTTGGTGTTTTGCCTGCATATATATCTTAATGAGGGTGTCAGGTACCCTGGAACTGAAGTTACAGACAATTGTCAATTGTCATGTGGGTGCTGGCAATTGAACCTGGGTCCTCTGGAGAAACAGCCAGCGCTCTTAACCTCAGAGCCATCTCCCCAGCCCTCATTCAATTCTTTAAGAAAATGTTTATGAAAACTCTGCTATGTGCATGGTATTTAACACACCTTCTGACTCATAATAGGAACTCAAAAAGTTGGTTATTGTAGGTTTGATATTACCCACCCCCAAAAGACATCTGTGTTTGTGTGTGTGTGTGTTGTGTAAGTGTGTAAGAAGAATGCAAGGAAGCAAGTGCTGGTGGGAGAGAGAATGAGAGAGACAGAGGGAGAGAGAGAGGGAGAGAGAATATAAGCTTCAATCTTACTAGTCTTGTCTTTCTTTTTTGGATTTTTTTCCTTTTTTATTATGGATAAAGTCTCATTTTTTTATCCATGTATCCCCTTGTTCAAACTCCTTTCCCACTCCCGCCCCTCCCAGTCTTTCTACATAGAGTGCAAGTTACTGGGAATTGTAGAGTTGGAGATGATTATAGCCAACATTTTCAAAGTCATTTCTCTATCTTGCACTGGTAGAGATATTTTCCATAAGAATTTTTACTAAAAGTTAGGGAGCCTTTTGTATCTTTAGTGATCTCTTTATCTTTGCAATAGTTTAATTCAATATTCTCATAGTATTTGGTAGCTCAAGATACTATAGAGTAGATTTCTGTGGGAAATTGCATTGGGGGCCCCCAGGTAAATTGGTTGCAACGGCATTATGAAAAAGAGGACCTCTGGGGCTTTTCAGCTATTATTATATTCCATCAGTAAACCTAAACATCAACACTTTCTCAATAAGAAATATTTTATGCTCAGCTGTGGTGGCACAGGCTTTTAATCTCAGCACATGGAAGGCAAAGACAAACAGATCTCTGAGTTCAAATTCAGTCTGGTCTACAGAGTGAATTTTAGAACAACAAGAACTTCTTAGAGAAGCCCTGTCTC
Organism: Sigmodon hispidus; assembly: GCA_004025045.1. Lineage (NCBI taxonomy): Eukaryota > Metazoa > Chordata > Mammalia > Rodentia > Cricetidae > Sigmodon > Sigmodon hispidus. The sequence goes on along the minus strand of PVIH01017393.1, from coordinate 33,185 downwards.
AAAAACCAAAACAAGCCAAAAAGAAATATATTATGTATAGTGTGTATATATACATATATAAGCATATGCTTTTTAAACTTGCATTTAAAGACAAACTACTGCTAGTCTTTAGTTTGTGCTAACAAAATCAATTAGAAGTATTGTATTAGAATGTAATGCTAAGTACTTAACATTTAGAGAAAGGAAATTTTTATAATTTCCTTTCGTATACAACCATTGAAAAAAGCTTAACCTTACTCTTCATTTTGTTAATAAATGAAGCTTTTATTAATTACAATGTCTATGATATTTTTCTGAGGCATTTGTAAAGTATAAAAACAAAGGTAATTGTATGAAACTGGTCATGGAGACTTATACATTCAATCCAGTCTTTGTGATGAAATAAAAAGAAATATATTGATGACTTGAAAGGAAAGATAAGATTGGAAACTGCCTAAGAGCCTTTAAAGGAAACCCAGCACTTGATTTGAAGTTGCATAAGTAAAAGTACATGAATCCAAGCATTTTAGACCCATTTCAATAAAGATTGAAAATAGATTATGTATTTGAGGTTCAGTTAACCAGAAAATCAAATTAACCAGAACTCTTACATTTCCAGAAAATTTCAGTTAAATAAGTAGTCACTGTTCTTTTCTTGTTACCTAAATTCCCACATAGAAATTAATTCTATCTTCTGACTTATTTTTTGGAGGATGTTTATTATCAAAGTCATTGCCTTGATTGAACAGAACAGTAGTGCTTTTTAATTTGGATACATATGTACATTTGTATAGTTTGTGAGAGAGATCAAGTATGCACAAGAAAGATTGTGGTTGGCAGATAAGGCATTTAAAGATGCCCTGGTAACCAGTGTTCTCAGAATGATATGATTTTTTTTTCCTTCCAAGTTTCTTTCCCAAAAATCTTTGGTTTTGAATTACAAGTTTTGTTTTTTTGGGGGGCTGTTGTTGTTGTTTTATTTTTGTTTTAGTTTTAGAAATGGTGCAATGCTTTCTATGTAAATTACTAAAGTCCTGTACAGAAGGAAGTGCACTGCAATCCATGGGATAAATAATATCTGTGTAAAAGAACAATGTCTTCACAAGTAGCACAGAAAGAAGCCAGATGCTCTTGCTCGCTTTTCTTTCTTTCTTTCTTTCTTTCTTTCTTTCTTTCTTTCTTTCTTTCTTTCTTTCTCCAAAAAATTTTGCTCAATTTAGGAAAAACTCTTTATTTTTATTTGGCAATTTTGAAGAACTTTTTTTTTAAATGAATGTTTGTGAGGGCGCCCGCGCGCGCACACACACGCACACACACACACACACATGATTTTTATTCGGGCAAATTAGCGTTTGTGCTATTGTAAGCAAGATTCTGCTGATGAGAATGTGAAGTTTCAATGTTAAATAAGAAAATGGTTCCGCAAGTCTCAGCTCTAAAGGATCTTGGAATTTCCCCACTACCCTAAAGACCCTCATTACCATATCCATCATATTGTTGTAGGGTCTGGTGTTTTGTTTTGTTTTCTTTTGATAGCCTACAATCCAAGAAAGGCTGTGTAGCACAGTGGCTAACTAGGGTTTTGTGAGAGCAGGGTAGAGCCAAGGGGAGAAAATAGAAGTTTTGGAGTTCATCACCCCAGGGGGCTAATGTGCATAAAGCGACAATTTCAAAGGACCCGAGTTTAATCCTCAGAGCTGCCACTCAGGATCAGGATGAAGAAGCACCCATGCAAAGAATTACTTCTGGATGCTGATAGTCAGGGGGCGGGAAGCAGGACCTGAGTGCCCCTCTTTGGACCACTGATGTTTTGGCAGTTTATGCTGTTGGGGGAGGTTAACTGGCAGTGGCTCAAGCACAACAAAGCTCCCTTTAGGGAAGTCACCAGCATTCCTACCATCATCTACTGCCCTTTGCCCAGAACTGTAGGAGTGAGTAATATCCTAGTCTTTTTTCCAAGAAGGAAAATGACTAAAGTTGCAAAACTAAATATTTGCTTTTATTTAAAATTGAGAGTATCTTGGAGGAATTTAGGATGGAAAGTATAGATTGAGACTGTTGGCAGAACTGTTTGGATCCATGCCTTGAATCAAGTGCCCCTGTTGACTTAAGGAATAACAAAGTAAAGCAGCTGCTTAATAAGAGATAACTGATCAAGTTGTACCACAAAGATGATAAACCAGGTATTAAAATTGTTTTTTTCACAATGCAAGGCAGTATGTCATACTTCAGCTAACATTCACGTTATTTAATAATAAATATAGCTTTCCCATAGTATAGCTTGCCACCTTGAAAGGTCACTGTGCTTAAAGCAAGGAAATTTTATAAATAAATTTTTAAGTCAGAGATTAAATCTCAAGTACTAAGTCCTTTGAATTTCCTCTTTTATTGAAAGAGCCACACTCATCAATCTTGATTGAATAAAAGGATAAAGTGTATGTGATAAACTGAATCTCAATATAAAGATAAAATGCTTTAAAAAGTTTTTCTTTAAGTCTTAAAAAATCAATTAGATAAAATACAAAACAAAAGTAACAACACAAAATTCACAAATTAAGTCTCTGAGATTTTACCTTTGCATATGAATTCTAAATTAATGCCTTATATTTATGCTCTACAAATAATACTTGTAAATAGTTCTTAAACACATAACAATGGAATATTTTAATAATATCCGAAAAGAAACAGAGTCTGCTATAGGAATATGTTTAAAAGTCATTAGATTTCTCCTAATTGTTATAGAATTTATCGTCATAGATTATTATTATTTTTGTGGTGCTTGGGATAGAAGCCAGAAATTTTTACATGCCATGCACATGCTCTACCACTGAACTATTCCCACAAACCTATGATTCTTTTTTAAATCATGTGGTTTGCACAAAGTATTGTATCTTCTCCTTCTCCCAAATAAATCTTGGCTTTTAGTTCAAAAACCTCTTTGTATTCTCAGAAGATTCCTAAACTTTATATCACTTCAACTGAGAAGATGGTTCAGTGGGTGAGTCACTTGCCTTGAGAGCATGAGGACTACAGAACCCACATAAAAGTCAGCCAGTGGGGTTGCCACCTATAATTCCAGCACAGAGCCAGGGGACAATAACAATGTGACCTGGCTAACTAATGTAGCTGATTGGTGAACTGGAGTTTAGTGATCAAAGTGAAGGGCAATCTAGAAAAACAACTGACATCAGCCTCTGCCTTACACATGTACATGCATGGAAATACACCTACACATATATGTGAATCCACACACAGGTGAACATGTATATATATACACGTATGCATACCACATACATATACATACCCCAAAAGAAACAAACTTTGTCACTTGCTTCAGTATTGAAAAGGCACAGAGTGTTTCTCAAGCTTCCCAATATTCTATGGACCTATGCTGTTGATGCAATAGCAACTTTTTTTTTCCTAATGAGTGTCTTTATGATCTCATTCCTTCTGGTTAATTCTTAGTAACATGTTCTCCAAAACCCATGATACAAGTTTGGTTACAACTTTGCCCAGGCAGGAAGGGCATTTATTTGGAGATGCTATTTGTCATTGTTGCCACTATCAGTCAGATACTAACAGAACCTGCCAGACAACAATATCTTCCAGTTGTAGCACATTCACCAGTCTTGAGGCCCTGGTCAAAGATACTAATTTTCTCCAGCACTCTCCGCACTTCCTATAATTTCCTCTCCAGTAGCCATGACTGTATGGCCACTGTTATTTTCAATTTTGAGTTACTATTATAAGAGCAAGTACACATCCAGCTAATTCTGAGTACTGCATGGTGTGGTTTGAAAGTGTCCAAAAATTCACAGGCTGGAAATTTAATTACCAATACAATAGTTTTGAGTGGTGTTCAGGTGTTCAAAGGGGGCCTGGCAACAGTGGGCTTGATCTTTCATGCTCTTCTGTTGTCTGAGGATACATCATTCCTCTACTCTGGAAGACATAGACTTCAAGGAACAATCTTGAAAGCAGAGAACTAGGTTCCTCCACTGCACACAGCTTGATCTTAGGCTCCCCTGGTAATGCTTCAAAACTGTGAAAAGTACATTGCTATTCTTTATATCATAGCCAGTCAGTCCCTTTGCTATAGCAAGACAAACTAGTTCAAGACAGGATGCTTTCTGCTTTCTTTGTCTACTGAATCTCTGGTTCATCCTGTCAAATCACATTGCTTAAATAAATCCAGATGTCACTCTTTTCAAAAGATTCATCATTTTGCTTTTTCAAATAATAAATTGTAAACCCTGGACTTTTAGTGCTCTTGAGAAAAATCTCTCCTCCTAAATGCTAGGACATTTTATACTAAATTTAAAATGTCTACAGTCATACCACCTTGAAATGGTCTGATCAAATCTAAAATTAAGATGTTTTTGCTTGTTTATTGCTAGGGGAAAACCAGAATGTAAAGAAAGACTACTCTGATAAAATATCCCTTTTGCTAAAACTTTGTTTTATGCTACCCCTTTAACTTCTTTTATTTTATATATGGGTCTTTAAAATAATTTTTTTCCTAGCTATTTCTCTTCCATTTGCTTTATTAACATCTATGTTCTTTATGAGCAAGTCTTTGTTCTTATGTTTACCACTACATTGCTAGTGCCTAGAGCTGCTCTTAGCAGGTGGCAAGACAAAAAAAAATCCCAAACAAAAACCCAGTCCAAATCCCTGTGGAATGGAACTGACTTTAATCTGTTTTATTTTTTGAATTAAAAAATAAGTAATCCTATAATTAAACATGTTTAGTTAAAGATTCAGTCCACTCTCCCAAGTGTTTATGTGTAATATATGTGTAACAACATATGTGTGCCCATATACATGCATGTAGAAGCCAGAGGAAGTGTTAGGTATCTTCCTCTGTCAACTTCAACCTTTTTTGTTGAAACTGAGTTTTTCACTGAACCCAAAGCTTGTTGTTTCAGCTGGGTTGGCTGGCTGGCCATTTAGCTCTAAGGAGCCATTTGTCTCCAACTGAAAATATGGAATGACAAGCATTTATGGCAAAATGTAGCTCTTATGTGAATGCTAGGAATTTGAACTCATGTCTTTTTCTCTTCATGACAAGTGCTCTCACCCACTTAACAATCTCAGGCTAGATCTAGGCTTATTTGATACCATGACAGACTTTTGTTTTTCTTAGCAGCTTTGATAATCTGAGAAAAATCTATGTTTTATGCTAGGTTTCCTGTGCTTGCAACATAGTGCTGGCTCACAACTATCTGTAATGAGATATAATACCTTCTTGTGGTATGCAGGCAAACATGCAGGCAGAACACTGTATACACGACAAGTAAAATAATCTTTACAAAAGGAGTGTTATGATGATGAGGTTAAAGCTAGTGTTAAAATGTACATTGCTTTCTTACAAATTTATTTTACCTCTGGACTTCCTTGATTTAATGGTCATTCAATGCCAGGTAAGAGTCTGCCCTGTAACCCACTGGTGACCTGATTTTTATTTGCCACTGTTAGTTGGACCCCCAGATGAGAACAGGAACTGTGTATGTTGACCAGTAGTAGGTTTCTACAGATTGATTAGATTTTTGTAGCTCTTGGGGGTAAGGTAATTGTCTTTGCTGTAGACCATTTGTTTATTTGTTTGTTTTTTGAGACAGGGTTTCTCTGTGTAGCTTTGAAGCTTGTCCTAGAACTCACTTTGGAAACCAGGCTGGTCTGAAACTCATCTTGAGATCTGCCTGCCTCTGACTCCTGAGTGCTGGGATTAAAGGTGTGTGCCACCACCACCTAACCTGATGTACACTATTTTTAAGACTATCTGTGTAGTAGAAAGTCTCCCTGAATGGAGATAGTTATATTCCTCTAAGGCCAAGGAAATATTCTTACAGTCTACAATACAAGATTCATTTCTTAAGCTTTGAGTTGCTGAGCTGTAGTGTACCTCACTATTTGTACCAGGTACACTAGATGGGACTTGGAGGACAAAGTGAAACAAGACCATGAACGATACACTATTTTCTGTGCCTTGAAAACTACTTTTTATCTCTAATTTGAGACTCTCATGCTTTCTATCAGCATCCATGTACCTGTAAATTGACAGATTATCTGATATACAGAAAAAAAAATCTGACCGTTCTCAGCTTTCATAAGGCTCATGTATAATGTCCATGCCAGGGTCTCTTGTTTCCTACAATGTAATGGCTCTAGCATAATTGTTCTCAACCTTTGGGTTGTGACCTCTCTAGTGGTTGAATGACCCTTTCACAGGGGTCACATAAGAGTATCAGAAAACACAGATGTTTACATTAAGATTCATAACAACAAAATTACAGTTAAGAAGTAGCAACAAAATAATTTTATGGTTCGGGTCACATACCCTGAGAAACTGTATGAAAGAGTCAAAGCATTAGGAAGATTGAGAAACACTGCTTTAGCATATGATATACCACAGAGGGCAAGGTGACTGAGCGTGAAGCAGAGAATGCAGCTTCAAGATATTTGTGGAAGACACAGTAATAATAACCACAGAGTTCTATTGAAGTCTAGGAAATATACAAGATTTTCTATATAAAAACTGTTATTAAATAGTCATTCTTGTTTATAACAGAAATGTTAGTTTAGAGGCTGGAGACATGTTAAGAACACATACTGCTTTTCCAGAGGACCCAAATTTTGATTCCAGAACCCACATCTGACAGTTCATACTTGCCTGTAACTCCAGTTCCAAGGGATCCAATAGCTGCTTCTAGCCTCCTTAAACTACCCTTCCCCCAATGCATAAACACACACAATAAACAAATGAAGAAATAAATTGTTTTAAAGAAGAAATGTTACATTATTAGCCTCATACTGTCCCTTCACATAAGATATTCTATGAAAGTTATGAAATAAGTAAATGAATTGATATCCCCTTCCTGTTTCCCAAAATAGATAATAGATAATAAAAGTATTTAGTGGAGAGGTAATTTAGGACAAGATGGGGCAAAGTACAAAAAAATGTCACTTTTGCTTAGCACTTTTAAAACTTGGCCTCACTTGATTCTCAAGGGACATAGAGATTTCTCTCACCCTCAGTTTACAAAGAAAGGAACCATCTATAAGATATGAAGAGTGTCTGTGTATGAGAGACATAGAGTATCGGGTCCTTATCTGCCTTTGCAAGGAAATGTCAAAGTCCATGTTTGAACTCAGCATTATCTGCTTTCAAGGTATACATCTTTTTGCACAGTATCACATTGACAGGATTGGCTCAAAAGTAGATTAAGGGCACTTGGGTCCTCTAAGTTCAAGGGTTAGTCCCAAGTTTTTTTTTTTTTTTTTTTTTTTTTTTACAGTACAACAGAGACAAATCAGTCATCTGAAACAGAGAGTTCAGAGAGAGAAAGAGAAACAAGGAGAACAAAGTAGAATCTAGATAGAGGAAAAAAGATGGAAATTTCTAATGCCATGCAAAAATGTATTACTTTACAGAACTCATTTATCTTAGAGATTGCAGTGATAAAAACAAATAATATGTTAAGTTCTATAAGCTAGATGAACTTGCATTATGTGCTATCAAATGAGTAATCACACTGACATCTTTTGGAGAATTTGTACCACTTTGATTTGACAAAACCAATATACTATATTAGTTGCTTTGATTATTTCTCAATACAGTGCTTATTCCATGATTTCCCTAAGTATTCTAAAAGGGTATGTCTAAAGTTTAAGTTAGGTGGACCAAGGAAAAAACTTAGTTGTCAAAGGCTTTGCTGTGTAAACATGGTGACCTGAGTTTGGATCCCCAGAAACCATACAAAAAGACATTTATAATCCTAGTGCTGGGGAGGAAAAGTCAAGTGATCCTTGGAGGTAAATGACCAGCCAGTCTAGATGAACCAGTAAGCCCCATGGCTGGTTAGAGACATATACTAAAAAACAAACCAAACCAAAATAAAACAAAACAAAAACATAAAACAAAGAAAGAAGAAAAGAAAGAAGAGAACAATTGAAGATACCTAACATTAATCTCTGTTCTACAAATGCACTCTCACACATGAATTCATATGCTCATGCTTATGTAATACGTACTCTGATGTACACACACACACATACACACACACACACACACACACACAGAGAGAGAGAGAGAGAGAGAGAGAGAGAGAGAGAGAGAGAGAGAGATACACAAAGTTAAGAAAATACTATGAAGAGACAGTCTTGCTTCTTTTTATCCCTTTTAGCAAAAAAAAAAAAAAAAAAATTCAATTTCTATAACTGTCAGCTATTTGGTTAAACCAACCCTATTTTATACAGGATAAAATATAGATCTACAAATTTTGGGAAGTAGAATATGAGCCCAAAGGAGGGAGATTTGATGAGATTTGGGAGCAGTTTTAACTTTATGATACTTTATATTTCATGTCTGTGTGTGTCTTTTAATGATAGTAACCCATTTTCCTTGCCCCAGTTGTAAACATCCATATTTCCCTGAAAAACTACAGTTTATCTGTTGGCCTTTCAATGTGGCAAACCTGTTTTTGCTCGAATTTCTCTGAGAAACTTTCCTTGTGCCTTTGTTCTGCACAGACAATCCCAATACTGTTCTTAATATCCTGTTTTCATCTGTCAGTGCTGTTGTCCTTTTCATTACTATGTTCCCATCGTCTCCAGTCTTTCATGTGGTTCTTTACAATGACAATTGAGAACAAAAGAATCACTCCTCTTTTGGTTGCCTTAAAAAGTAGAGAAGGGCAGAGAAGGGGGGCACCTCTCTCCTTTGACCGTAGTGCTTCACTGATCACAGGAGGAAATGTTCATAATAGTTAACCAGGAGTTGTGGATGAAGAGTAGTTTTCTTTACTTTTTAGATCACAAAGTAGCTTCAGGATATTGGAAGTATGAGGATTTTGTGTGTGGTTAACTTTGAAGATAAGGTAGTAAAGCAATTTTTTTTTATAATTTCTCTCTGTGCATGCATGCATGCGTGTGTGCGTGTGTGCATATGATAAAGGTGGGCTCTTAAGTGACAGTCTGGAGGCCACTTCTAGGAGTCAGCTCTCTTTCTAATGTCTAGATGCTAGGGATCAAATTCACGTTATCAGCCATGTCAAGTACTCCTGCTGGCTGAACCATCTTACTTGCCCAGAAAAGCTATATATATATATATATATATATATATATATATATATATATATATATATATATATATTTGTGTGTAGAAAAGCATTCTCATAGCAGATAGTATTCTCATCTACTCACCAGTTACTCTGTAGTCCTCATTACTTGTGACCATGAAAAGAGGATTTGTTTTTTGCTGTTGAACAACTTCAAGCTTTTCAATGTTCAGAAAACAACCTGAATAATCTAAAGGATAACAGGGAAAAAATAGACCTCTGAAAGAAGTATTATATAGGCAAAGTTAAAAAAAAAGTGCTCTAAAGTAATTAAGATCTTTCCAAGATTCAATCTACCTGTAGAAATCTGGTTCAAGTACATTGAAAAGAATAGATTTCTCATACCATATTACTAATTTTAAAGTAACCTTTGATAGATTGAGTCAGGAGATATTTTTAGATAAATAACCATTATCTTTGGCTTTCTGTCTTTGCACAGAATAAAGAATGCTTCCATAATGTAATGAGGATAAACAAACTGAGGGATTTTCAGAGAATGAATATTGTTAACAAGTTCAATATATGTCTCTTTGTGTGTGAGTGTGTGTGTATGTACATGTCCTATGTATCTGTATACACATAAACAAATACTGATTCCATTATATACATGTACAGAATGTTATAAATTAAGATTTCTGTGGATATATTTATAAATACCTACCCAAATATAGATAATCATGGGAAAATACTCAAGGAAAGAAGCATTAATGAGCTTTTCATTTGTGGGTGCTTTTAAAGAAATTAGTAGTTTTGGTTTCTGCTACAGCCATAATGTGGGTTCACTTACCTGAAGATTCTATTCTAGACCTCCTGCTAGGACACAAGGTGAGACATAGCCTCCTTGTCTTTTTTCTTTTTGTAGCTTGTCATGGTTGTCAGACCCATTTTTATATGACAGCCAGAAAAGCCTAGAGTAGGAAACATCAATCATTTTCAATGTAATATAAAATGCATCCCATTTTCTTTTAAAAGCCGAATTGGTCTAGCCAGGATTGGGGACAGTCACCTATGATCCTAGTGCTTGAAGACTGAGAAATAACATCATAAATTCCAGACCAGTCTTGAACGAAATAAGACTAGGTTTGTTTGTTTTTAAAGAAAAAGAAGAAAAAAAAAAAACACAGGATGCTTTGTTTCGTAAAATGAACTCTAATATATAAATCATTAAATATTTGAGACTTTCTGATTATTAGAAATCTCAACCAAAGGCTAACAAGTTATGAACATGAAAAGATTATAAAATGCTTTATTGTTGTTTATCATTTTCTTTTCATGGGTGGAGTAAACCTTTTGTTTCCTGATGTTTCAATTTGAGCTATTCAGGCTGCTTTTTCCCAGCACAATGCCAGAACACAGACAAGTTAAACCCATCTCATAAATGTTAACAACTTTAATGTTATGTTCACAAAAGCTATTAAAAAAATCTTCGATTAGAACTTATTGAACTTTCTATTTAATAATGAACATGTGTCTTTGATGAATCACATGAATGTTTTAAGGAAATCAGCTCTATTTTACAACTGGGTAATGCCTGTATTAATAGGTAAATGAAATTATGATTTGAAAAAATGTAAGCCCAAAATATCTAAATGTGCATTTTTATGTCCTATGAAGTGTGTTCTGATTCAGCAGGAAGTGTTGCAGTGTTATAAAAACAAGTCCTGCAAATTTACACCCTATACAACCAGAGCAAGCCCCCTACTTCTCCTTTATCTTGCATGCTCCTTATATACATTTGGTGGAGCCCAGCTGTCTACAGGATAAACTGAATCATGCAGAATTGTTTTCACACTTTTCTGGTGAAGTACTTCAGTTGCAGTTTCTTGTCTTGTAGAGTGATAAGCCATATCCTCCAAATAACTGCAGTATAGGACAATTTTTTTTCACTCCTAGAAAATCTACTTCCCTTTCTCTGATAATCACATTTTAAATGATTATGTTCCATTCTCAGGGCACCCTTTTGTTGCCATTCTGGAGACCAATTTTGAAGAGTATAATCAAGTTTTGGGACAAATTACAGGCTCTGTGTAGTCTGTATATATACATGGTATTTGATTTATATAGTATAATATTAGATGCATATGAAATCAACCTCCTGTGAGTTCTACATTCATTGATTCAACACAGTTTAGATGTAAAACATGTGAAAAGTGTTATGTCTATACTGAACATGTACAGACTGTTCTTATCATTTTCTCACCAATAATTCACCATAGCATTGTGTTAGGTACTATAAATATTATGAGGTGATTTTAAATATGTGAGAAAATGTGCATATATGTAAACAGCGTGCTTTTTTGAATAAGAAACAAACATCCACGAGCATTGATAATTTTAGTTAAGGTGCTCAGAAACCACTCACAATAAAAACTCAGACTGTTGACACATAGGATTTCTTTTGCTCATATGTGCTTATATGTGTCTATGTATGATAGATGTGTATAATTTATACATATGTGTGCATGTATAATGTGTATCTATATATTCATATAGTTTGTGCACTTGTATATTTTAGTTGTATATCAAGAAAATCCATTGTAATGTAAAGGACTTTAGGAAAAAAATATACATGGCTAACTGTATCTTTCCAAGGGATTGTTCTTCCTAATATAAATTGAAAACTAACCTCTTTCAGAATGTGTGCTTAAATTGTGAAACTAAAGAAACAAAATAATGAGCATATTATTTTTAAAATGATCAAACTAGCATTCAGAGCATAATGAAATAATGTGCTCAGTTTGGTGTTTTAAAGAATCTAAGGTGTGGAAAGTGTCTGTTTTTGACCCTCCAAGCTGGGAAAAATAGTTCCTGATAGCAGCATGGAGAGCTGATGTTCTGCCTCTGGCTTCAGATATCATCCATGCCATCTTCTGAGCCTATAAGATGGTCCCTGTAAGCAGGGAGAGTGCTGATTTCAGTGCTAAGTCATCATGCTTCTGGACCAGGCAGTGGGTGTTAGCCTGACCTGAGCTGTCTTTTTATTTTATTTCAGCTAAACACTGACTGGGCTAGGGGACAGGGAAGTCACAGAGGGGGCCATGGAAAAGGCAGTTGATTCTTCAACTCAGGCAACCCTGGCGGAGTGGATGAGGTGGAGCTGGCCTTCCTGGAATTGTTGGACCGATTTTCCTGTTGTGTTTCACTGTCGACTCTCTCACAGACATACTCAGGACTGTTCCAGCTCTGCCTGCCACTCACTACCTGATCTCAGTAGCCTGTATATCATTTTTTGGAGCCCAATCCTCTATCTACAGCGATGTTTCTTCAAAAAGAACTAGTGTGCAGTTCGTTGGTGGGTATTCATGGGGATCTGTTTGTCAGAACCTCGAGTGGTGCTCAAAGGACTCTTAAGTACCAGTGTATGAGTTTCTGTTTTCAGCCTGTACCAGTCTTCTAGGAATGTATTGCATGATTGAGGTTTTCTGGGGCTTTCTTTACTGTTAAGACAGTGAAACAGGGATTGCTCTTTTTATTGCCATGAGTCTTTTTTGCTTGCCTAAGTGTGTAGATGAACTTCCAGGAGTATTTAAGCATTCTGTTAAGAAAATTTGGAAAACTGGGTTTCAATTAAAATAACCAGACTGTGTGACCCAGCTCCTATTTCCTCTTAATTTTGATCATTAAAACCTTCATATCCCCACAGACATCTGCCATGCTTCCAAATGATTCTTTTCAGGAATGTTCATTCATTATTAATCAGGTTGCATGGTCAGGCAAGTGTGTGATTATTTTAAAGAATGTCCTAGAGATCCAATTACTAAAAGTGCTTGTGTTATAGGCAGATGTGGAAGCACAGAAAAAGGGCTGCTTAATAGTTTGATTTGATTTGTATGAATTCTACCAGGTGAGTGTTTGGTAACACCGACACTTCCCTAGTTCTCATGTCAGGTGTAATTTCAAGTGCAAATTGATTTCTCCTAAGCAAAACAAACAAGAAATTATAAATTGTTCAGAATGTATTTATTGATTGTTTGGAAACTCAAGGCTAGCATCTTTATACTTTCTGCTTGTCATTTTTGTTTCAGTCAGTCCAGTCCCCTTGGATCCCCTCAGTTTGTTTGGCAAAAATTCATGCTTGTCTGTTACCAATTAAATGAATTTGGATGTACTGACACTGTTACATGTAATGATACTGTAATTGTAATGTAATGTTCATTACTTGAAGAATGTTACTGGATCACCCTTTTCCCACAGGTTTCTAATCAATGCAATATTTATATTGAAATATCCATTTTGTCTGTGTACTTTTCTCTGTCATAACAAGAGTGTGAAATTGCTGAATATTGTAGGTTCCATTCCCAATCTTGCAAAATGGCTTTAAATTCAAGGAATGCCCACGCTTTCCACCAAGCCCTGTTTTATTGTTACTGTTTGGCTCCCCTGAGAGAATAATAATCACTAAAGTAGTTTTTAGGTAGTATGTTGATTTGTTGGCTTTTATAACTGAACATTCAATACTATACTACATAATGAATATGCAGAGGTTGAATATGCATATGGTGCATGCTTGCATTATGTCATTTAAAATTTGTATCTGTAGTAAATTTCCCTTGCATATAGGAGCCAGCTTTTACTGAGGTTATTACATACTTCTCTGAGTTATTATATCCTATGGATAAAAGCAGGTTTCTTCTGAGTTCAGCCTGTTGCAATCTCAAAAGCTCAGGTTGATTCCTGAGCTTCTTTGTTTCAGGTTGTTTCCTATCATTCATTTTGAGTCTGTATTTTGTTGACCTATCATAGAAACATCATTCCATGTTCTTCAAAAGCTATAGCACCTACAGTTCTATAATAAGAATGATGCCATATCCCAAGCTCTAACATCAGTAAGTCAACCCACTTTTAGGTTCCCCCAGGTGATGGAGATAAGAGATATGGAACATGGTTCTTAAACAAATAATATAATTTATTTGTGCCATTTTTATTGATGTTTGTTGTTCACAATTTTTTTTAGGAGCTAACCTTTGTGAACCAATTTTAAGAGCCTTGATATTGCTTTCTGTTGTGTTAAAGCAGTGGTTCTCACTGCTTTAACAGTGAGACCTTTAACAGTTGAGACCCTTTTGACAACCCTCTATCTCCAAAAATAGTTAGGTTACAATTCATAACAATAAGAAAATTACAGTTGTGATGTAGTAACAAAAAATTTATGGTTGAAGGTCACCACAGCATGAAGAACTGTATGAAAGAGTCATAGTATTAGGAGGGTGGAGAACCACTGTTAGTTTTATCTGTGATGTAATTTGGTAAATGTAAATATCAGTTTCTATAATCTAAATGATATTTGGATAAGAATCACATGAAGTTCCTTGTGAATCATCTGGGAAATGAGTGAGAAATGTTCAATTGGTATTGACAATCAATCATAAATAGGCGAAAGTTGGTTTTTCCAATTTGTTACTTCATACAGCACACTGCTAATTTGCCTGATTGTGGAAATATTCAGAGCTGTTCAATGAGATGCTGAAAGTGAAATTATTCATGCACTGCATTGCAATCTTCTTTTTAATGTTTGAAGTGAGAATAACAATTATGTTTCATTCAGTGTGCAAACATGACACAGAGTATAGGTAGATGGGTAAAGAGCACATCTTCTCTGGAAATATCTAACTCTTAATCTGATTCTGTTTTTAAAATTACAATTTAAAATGACTTCTGTTTATTTGTGAATGTGCTTGCCTGCAAGGTGGTGTGTGTATGTGTCTGTGTGTGTATACATGAGCATACACATGCATGTTCTGACATGTCCGTGGAGGTCAGAAAACAACTTGTGAGAGTCATTTTCTCTTTACTATGCAGGTTCTGAGAATCAGTCAGGTTTTCAAGTTTGTCAGTAGGTGCCTTTACAAGCTGATCCATCTTCCCATCGCTTGCAGTCCAGCTTTTAAGCATGAAAGTGAAACTTACTTGATCTTGATGTCTGAACCAGAATGCTTGCCTACTGAGTTTGGTTGTGAATTAAACCTTTCAATGCTATCTTCACAGGGTCTAGGTTATGTTAACTGTATCAAAGTAGAAACTTCCCAGACTACCATTGTGAAATTCTAACATGATCTGCAGAGCAAGGTGATGACAAGGGATGAAAAATATAGGCTTTGAGCTTCTATGTTTTGTCTGCATTGACTTCCTTAGTCAATACTCTGCTTTTTCCTTTTCCTTCAAAGGTAAGTTTAAAAAACAGACGAGTCCAATAGGCACAAGCCCATGCATTGTCCTTTAAGGGTACCTATTCTGGGTTTCTCCAAACCATTTTTCTAAAACTAAACCCTGCAGCCATGCCTCATGCATTGGAATTTTTCTCCTTCCCTTTGTTTTCTCCCATAGGCTATGGTATAAACAAAAGACAATATCCCACCCCAGGAAAGTTCTCCTGGAATAAATCTTTCTTAAATATTAAAATATCTTGGGATAAAGAAACCTGTAATGTACAGGGAACAAGGAAGTGGCCTTCTGTTCAGGTAGCTGACCAGCAAGATCACCTTAACCATCACCTTGTGCCAAAATTCTGTTATCCTTCCAACCTTCCCCACTAGCTTTTTATTCCTTTGTTAATACATTTTTCTTGACTCTATGAGGTGTAAACTCTTACATTCAGGTTTTGTCCCCTGTGAGGTTGTGGTGACCATTTGGTTCAAGTCACACATCCATATGAAGTTTATATTTGAGACTATTAACGTTTTCTTCATTGGAAGTTTGTGTGTGTGTGTGTGTGTGTGTGTGTGTGTGTGTGTGTGTGTGTGTGAGAGAGAGAGAGAGAGAGAGAGAGAGAGAGAGAGAGAGCACTTATGCCTGCCTATGCCTAAACACATGCATACCTGGATTAGCTCTGAGTAGTTTAGAAAATATTCAGAGAATAGGATGAGTCAAATATTAAACTTGGGATCTTGTTATTCTGTTGTATAAGAGAAAATATTTTTCAACAAATATTTTACTGATTTGTTAAGGAGGGTAATTATGTCACTTTGTGGGTTTTTTTCCCCCCCCCCCCGGCTTAAAGGGTTACTTTGTAACTGTTAAGCGTAAATATTTATCACATGTCACACTGTTTACAGTTGTCCTTTTAAACAATTCTTCCTTGTTTAATATGAAGTTGCCAAATACAATAGTGGCCAGGACTCTTTGAGCCTCTGGAATATTCCATTTTCATCCAAACCTGACCCTAAATAGAGGCAGAAAAATTAACATGAAACAAAAAAAGTACCTTGAAGGAAAATGATTTATGTAGGAAGAAAAATAAAAAGCCAATTGCAAAAAGTGGCAAATGGTCTCATTTCTTGGGCCTGTGACTTACTAAGTGAGAGGTAGTAAAGTTGAAGGCGTAGTTTGAAGAAACTTGGTCAAGTCTTTGAAATGGAGATGCCAGGCAGAAATCATAGTTTGGTCAACATGGAAACTCCTGTGTTTTATACTATAGAGACAAATAACATAAGAAACCAAAAAAAAAAACCCTTTAGTTCAGGGATCAGTTTACAAGCAGTAAACTCAAGGAGGAAAGATCAGGAATAAAACACATTTGGAACTAGAGAGGTGGCTCAATGGTTAAGAACACTATATGCTCTTGTAGAGGACCAAGGTTTAGATCCTAGCACCCAGTCAGGCAGCTTATAATTGCTTATAACTTTTGCTACATAGGCTTACATGACCTCTGTTAGCCTCTGAGGGCTTTTGAACTCAGGTGCATATACCCACATGTAGACACATGCATATAAGAAAATAAAAATTAAATAAAAGTTGAAAAAGAAAATAAAATTAAAAGGGTTAGTTTTCTTTATGGAGGAGAAAGCAGAGGATGGTCTAAAAATGTAGCAGAATGAGTCTGAATCAGCATTGAGCTATGCTAAAATGACACACATTTCTTACCCAGTGATTTGATTTTTGTAGAGGAAGAATGTATTGGTTTCTAGTGATGCTATATTACATTGTAACAAACCTGATGGCTTTTAACATTACAAATCTATTTGTCAATAGTTGTAGAAGTCTAACATCAAACATAAATTGCCTATTTGTATCCAAGTATCCACAAAGTTCTGCTTCTTTCCAGAGGCTGTGGGATATCATCTATAACCAGCTTCTAAAGGCCAAATGAATCGCTTGGCTTGAGGCCTTGTCCTTTGCAGTGAGAGCAGCCATGGTTGGTTCTAGACTCTGATCACTCTGATTTTGACTCTTATGTCATCATATTCCAATTTTTAGAAGTCTTGTAATCCTTTTGAGTCCCTTGAATAATACTAGTTAATCTCTTTATTACAAAATCAGCTGCCAAGAATCCTTAATTAGGTCTGCAACTTTAATTTTTCTTTTCCCCTATTACCTACATTATGCACAGGTCCCAAGATATAGTTTGTATTGATCTTTGGGTCTATTGCTCTGCTTTCTCCAGACAGAGAAAGGAATAGAAAATATGACAGATTTTTCACTTTTGAAGATGGCAAATGAAGCAGTTTAGGTGACAGCTATGGAAAAGACAGGTTGGTAAAGGAAGTCAGTAATTCTCATTAGAGTTGCATCCTGAATCTGAATCAGTTATAGACCATGACACTGAAGATTGTCAACTTTGGAGTGAAATGCCAGAAAGATAGTGCTTTGAGATCCAAGCTCAGAAATTATTTTCATAGAAAGCAACCATTAAATAAGGAAGGGTACACAACTAGAACACTCTGAGGCTTTGATGTACAGGAAGAAGTCAGCAGCAGTTAGAGAGCAATTAGGGAGGGATATTTGCAATTACAATGATACTCAGAAGGAGAGGTCCAGACCTCCATTTATTTGCTTTCCATTGGAAAGAAATACTTTCTTTGGTAGATGAGTTTTATGAGAAGAGGCCTGGTATTTAATAATACAAGGCTTTACTGAAGACAAACTTAATTTTGGACATGGTTCAAACAAGTGCTAAAATTGTAGGGAATATCTGTGGACCTATACTCTAGGACACTCAGGAAGCTTATATGCAGCATGGTGAATGTCCTACATTTTTACAAACTATCTGTTCAATTCCTCTTTTGTTTATATTCTGCCCTATAAACCAACTGAAGGCAGGGAAAAGTGTGAATATTGAATTGGTGCTATTCCCAGTTTGTTGAAAGGGTCTCCCATGATTATCCCTTCCTCTTCCAGAATAAAGATCAATCAGTCCATTCATAAAAATGTTGAGCCATAGAATTTCCTGACAACAATATGCATGTGTGATTTCCTTCTATTGTAATAAATTCTAAGACATTAGCTAAAAAAATATGGAAAGTGAACTGTGAAGGTTAGGCAAAAACAATAGAGAGATAAGGGTTTTTTTCCCCAAATCTTTCTCGACCCCCACTATCTTATGAATGAACTTTGCTCAACTTTTAAAAATCTGCCTTATCCTTTACCCCTAGGAAACCTTCCTGTACTTTTCCCTTTTGGGTACAGTAGATTAATTTTTGCATTTCCTATTTCATTATGTTATACGACATATTATTTTTATTGTTAGATTATTTATTTTATGAGTGTGAGTGTTGTTGCCTGCATATATATCTGTGTACCACACTAATGCCTGTGGAGATCATATAAGTGCACTGGAGTCCCTAAAACTGGAGTTACAGACATTTGTGAGTTTACATGTTAGTGCTGGGAACTAAACCCAGGTCATCTGCAAGAGCACCAAGTGCTCTTAACTGTCCAGTATTTTTCCATTACTTAATGAATTGTTAAGTCACCAAGGCAAGGGCTAGACATTGCATGAACAGTTTTAATATTTTATTAAAGGATAAATAGTACTTTAATTTCTCTAGATATTTTTTAAACAAGGCAGGGTAATTTCTTGAAGAAGGAAGGGCATATGTAGATATTATTGAGTAATGAAGATGATGTGTAGCAACTTGTGGATAAAAATGGAGAGTGGAATTTATTGTACATATCAACTCAGAACCTCTTCCTTTTTGGAAGCATGTGACCCAACGACTTAGAAATTTGCCTGAACTTCACTTATCACATCTAGCTATTTTCTCAGCACTTAATTCAGTTAACTATTTACAGTGTAGACATTTGCCCAAAGCACCATGCTGAGTACTATGGCAGTAAAAGGAAAAGATTCAGATCTGAGCAGCTGCTATTAAATCATTCTTACATGAATTGCCCCAAGCGCTGAACTCACATCATTTCCATTGATGTCAGGGTGAAATCCCATTGCAAATAATTTCCTGCTAACAAGGGAACATGTACTCACTTGTCCAAGTCTGGCTCTTCCATCTTGCTGTTGTTGTCACACACCTGGCATTTTATTCATGCCTGTCTGCTGCAGATTTTCATTTTATTTTCTGACCAGTTGTGTATATCTCTCTCTTCCAAAAATGAGATTTGTATGTCAAATGTGGCTCATTTTATCTTTTTAAAAATGCATCTGTATTGGAACATAGCTATGCACAATCCTTTATGTATTCTTTATGATTATTTCTGCAACACATATCCCATGGCCCACAAAACAAAAGATATTTACTACCTTGCCATTTATACAGAAATCTTGCTTACTTTCATTTTACTGGTTGACAGATCCTTAAAGAAAAGAGTTATACTTATTCAGCTTCAGCCCGGTACAATTAAAAAAAAATCATACATGAGTCTATCATACATTGGGCACTATTCTAGTTATATGTGGCACAGCATCCAAAGAGAAATAAAAATCTCTGGTCCTATAAAGCACTGTCTAGTGCTAAAGACACTAATGGGAGATATCAATAAACAAAGTAATAGAATATGATAGCAATAGATATATAAAGAACATTAAACTCAGATAAAGCAAGAAGGATTTCTATAATAGGTGGGTAGTTGTGGTGGTAGTTGGGGAATTATTTTCATGAGGGTTAAGATAAGGTAACTATAGAGGCCAGAGTCACACGGATTCCAAAGACTGTATTGCTGAGTGGGAGATGGGATGCATTTGGCATATCTGTAGATTGACAAGGAAGCCATACAAGAAAGGAATAGCGTGGGAGGAAATGAGCTCACTGTCTGAGTCTGTTTTCTAGTGCTGGTTTTATTGTGGTGAATTTCCCTTTGACTGACATGGGAAGCCCCTGAAGGGAAGACCAGAAGAGAGGCAGAATCTGTCATGTTTTAACAGGTTCTCTATCTTTTGAATTAGAGATAGACTATAAGAAGAACAAGAGAAGAAACCATGAAAGCATTTAGAAAGGTCTTGTGATGGTCCAGAGAGGAGATGTTCTGGCTTGGCTTAAGATAATAGAGATACAGTGCCAACAGCATAAGGTTCTCCTTTTTTGGAAAGCTTAGTACCTAGCATACAGCGGCCTTCTGTTGAATAAAGGAATAAAATGTCAGCAATTCCATTGGGATGCACAGTGGGCTCACCCCTGGAAATTCCCAAGCTGCCTCTATGGGAAGGAATCTGACACTTCCACTAAAAAACATAGTTATCATGCAATATATCTTTCCTGCCTGACTTATTTCACTTGCCAGAATATCCTCTGGTTGCATGCACATTGCTGCAAATGACAGAATTCCATTTTTATGAACAAATAGTATTTCATTGTGTGTATGTACTGCATTCCTTTATCTTTTCATTGGTTTAGAAACACTTTGGTTTTTCCCATGGCATAGCATGGGTACTGTGAATAATTTTACAACAAACATAGGAATACAAATGTCTCTCTGACATACTCATTTTACTTCTGGGTTATATGGCAGTGCTATTTTCAGCTTTAATGAATTAAAAAATAAATTTTATATATTTGTGTTTCATGTGCATCAGTGTGTATAAGCATGTTCACATGTGTGTAGGCACACTCTGCATTTGTGTTGGGTGTTTCTCTTGATTGCTATTCACCTTATTCATTAAGGCAGGGTCCTTTAGATGAGCTTTACAGGCCTAGTCTAGCTAATCAGCTTGGCCTGGAAGATTGATTCCCTGTCTCTTTCTCCCATGCCCTTGGATTATAAGGAGGCTTCCATACCCTCCTAGTGTTTATGTGAGTTCTGAGAATCTGAGCTCCAGTGTTCATGTTGCATCAAGGTGTTTTAACCCATTCCTACTTTCAGTTTTTTGCTTTTCTTTTTAGATTCTTCTTTGTTGTTGTTTATCTCTTTATGCATTGGTTTATAATATTGTATGGGATGGAATATTATAAGGAATAGTATATAAGAATAATATAGATATATTTGATATGCAGTATATGTTTATACTACATACCATATAAATGTGTGCAAATGCACGAAAATAATTTGACCATGTATGATGGACTGTGTACTTCTGTGATAGTGGTTTACTATGATGATCCCAACACTTAGGAGACAGAGACAAGAATATTGCAAGTGTACAGCCACTCTGTAATATATAGCAAGATCCTGTCTCATAAAAAAACAAAGTATTTAAATAAGTAAATAACATACAAATTAACAACATCCATCATAAAACAGGCATAGGAAAAGGCCTACAATTTTTCTTTTGCTTTTTGATAGAAAAGGAGAAAAAAATTGACACAGAGATAATTCTTTATCCACAATTTATCAAAGTCTTGATTAATAGGCAAATCATTTCAATGTCTTCAGAGCCATCAGTGCAGACAATGGACTGGGCCCAAGTGAGGATAGTGAAGTGTCTTATAAGAACAACCCTTATCTTAGTATTGGAGACTGGAAAGATGAATAAGCTCCAGTTTTTAAATTGTGGCTACTCCTTTATTAGGCAGTAAATATGAGTGACTGGTCACAGGTTGTTCCTGGGCTACTAATTTGCTCTTGTAATATTTATCAGACCCAGGATATAATCTATACTCTTTACTGATCTTCTGCTAGTTTGCAGTGAGGTGATAGTGTTTCACCAAAACAGCTCTTCATATTTCAGATGAATCCTGTTTCATAAAAGGTCAGATGATTCTAGATACCCTGTATTTTGCAAAGAAACAGAGGTGTGAATACAAATGACTGATTGTCAGAATCACTAAACACAGCTTTGAAAGTGAAGCCTTCCCATAAATGCAACTGAGAACTTTCAACTCTTGTGAGTGATTTGAACCTTCTGACCCGGTAAAACTCACTGTTCTCCCACAGCCTGCAGTGGGCTGCAGCTAATATGCCAGGCAGCATTCTACAGCCCTCTACTAATGGCCTTGAAAGGGAGAGGGTTCAAAGAAGCTTAGTTCCCAGGCCTGCTAATGAGCATGAGGCCTCTTCACCCTAATGAACTGGTACTTGTGTGGGATTCTTTGCCTTCCCTTTTTGAAGGGAAGGGAGGCAGGAGTTCACAAAAGTAGTGAGGTATTTATGGGAAGGGGCATATTCAGCGGGGCCACCCGAAGTTGGCCTGGAGGGGAGCAACAAAGCTGGCAGAGGTCATGCCTGGGCCAGCAGGGCTATGAGTATGAGACAAGACCTCCTGCCAGCAAGGCCTGTTGCTGGCAATAGTGACAAGCCTTAGATTTTATTTTAGGCCTAGTGGGGCTTCACGACATTCATCAGTAGCCTTTGCATAGTATTTCCAAATTGTTTTCTAAACTGTAATTATCATTGTTAGAATGTATGTAATAATATTAATTTTATTGATTTATTAATATTAATCATTGGTATGGCAGCCTTCAAAAAGGCCGCTGGATGGTTTTCTCTATTTCTTTCTTCCTCCCATATCCCATTTCCAGATTAAACGATATAAGAATAATGAACATATGCTAAAAATGTTGACTCTGCTATCATCTTTGCATAAATCCATATTTTTTTCCTCAAGAATGTCTTGAAAAATGATGTCCTGAACTTAAACATTATTTCTAGTGAAATGCATACATTTGAGTTTATATATACTTAATGCTCAAATGTATACTGAGTAAGTTCATCTGTACAGTTGAAAATCTTCACCTGCCATTGAAAACTGAGTCTTTAAAATGCATATACATTAATATGTAAGTTCACAAATTCAAAGTTGTGAATGATTATAGTTCATTAACACGAGTTTTTGTATTTAAATTTTAATCACAGGTAAAAACTGGCTGTGACATAAAATTATACTGATCATATACTAACTAGAAATTATAGCTTCAATTACTTTTCAGGTTGGAGTTAGATGTTTAAAAGCCAAAACTAAGATGACCATTAAAAAAAAAAAAAAAAAAAAAAAAAAAAAAAAAAAAAAAAAAAAAAAAAAAAAAAAAAAAAAAAAAAAAAAAAAAAAAAAAAAAAAAAAAAAAAAAAA